>UXGD01001215.1:0-37908 GCA_900474315.1 Torymus auratus | reverse complement strand
TTTCCAAAAAAATGATGAGAATTTATTTAATTAAATAAAAACCGTACTGTCGGTAAGTAGGAATCTGCATTAAGCTATTTTTCAAACATGGATATCTCATGAAAAAAGCAATAGAATCATCCAAAAAAAAATCTGTATATAGTGTTTGCGTAAACGGAGCGCTTGACGTTTGTCTTTTTCCAAATAAACGTTTGAATTTTCATTTAAAAAATATTGAAATTCACGGTTTCACATGGCCTTAATGAAACAGTGAAATAAAATTTTCTCTACGTAGTAAGTGAATATTCGATCAAAAAATGAGTTCATTTACAAACGGTGAGCGACTTTTCACTTATTTATTTTTAGAAAGTATATATTAATTTGTACACAAATGTTTATTTATTGAATGGAACTTTCTTCGTCACAAGTATGCTTATGTTTTTTATCATTAACGTTATGAAAATATTATATATAATTGTGAAATTTTTCTAAAAATACAGGATGAAAAAATAACCTCGTTCATTTATTAAAACCGAAGTAAAAAGTATTTGAATGTTCAAGAAATTAAAGACAATGACATTAATTAAAATACGATGAAATGAGCGCAATTATACCACCGATGTGATTCGCGGAATTTTTAAGAGATAGTAATAACATCTCTTTCTCTGGTCGTTTCAGCAAATTACTCAAATTTAATGCGCACTCATTCTTATTACTCATTAGAGCAAAAAATTTTAATCACTGCCGCGACGTGTAGACCGCATTTAAAGATAGTGCCGTTTGCATAATTTTAAATTTTAATTGAATTCGCAAGCACCTGCTAAAACGTTAGACCGCCGCGCTATCGCGCCTTCCTTTTTTTGCATCTATATATATGTAACAAACTCCGAGCACTCAGAAATGTTTAACTTTTTCATCATCTCAAAATGCCCTAATTAGACCGCTAAATATATTTAGCGCACGCCTAAAACATATAGGTACACTTATACTTCGAAAGAAAAGATGTTTTCAAAGCACAACTCGAGCGCAAAAAAAAGTTCATCCGCGCAATTTTAGCGCTAAACAATAAAATAATTATGCTTAATGCACACACGCTTACACATGCGCGTTGACCTAAATTTTTGCATGCATGTACGTATACACGAACACGTAATACTTTACAACGTATATATATACATTTGTGTACGCTACTGTCCGCATTCAGCGCTGTCGAGGATTTTTTTCGCGGAGAGATTATCACCACTGCGCGCGCGGGCTCTCTTTTCACCCGCGAAAGTAAGTTTAATTGAATAAATGTAATTTCGTTGAAAGGTGCCCGCGAAAGAAATTCGACGCGCAATGCCATTCAGCCGAGTCGTGCATACTTTATACGTTATACTTTTTTCCATCGCTCCCGCAATAACTCGTTGCATTATATCAAGCGAATGTACCGGAAACAACTTCGTTGTTGTTCTTTTTTTCGTCGTGAATTATTTTTCATCGCGCGTGTTGAATACACGAGTATTAAAATGTATATTCTCATCGCTCGCATGATCCATAATAATTTGTCGCTGCATTTTTAAAGCGTCTGCGAGCGTCTTTGTGCCGTATAATTCGAGCACAGTTCTCGACTGTTTTGTGTCATTCGTCCCGAAATTAGCCTTCCCTGACGGATTATTTATTAAAATTTGGGTCCTCCGCGTAAGCAAACAAACGATACATATATAAGGCATGAATTTTTCATTCGAGCGAGAATATTTATGAGAACGCAGGAGAGAGAGCTTCGGCCACGGAGTCGCTTTTGTGAAGAATTCTATGCTCGAGAGAGAGAGGAATATAATAGGGGAATCTCAGCTGCTGCAAATGAATGATTCATTCGTAATTCTATTGACTCGAGACGCTTTTTTAATATCTTTTTTTCTCCTCCGCGGAAAGTATACGTATATGATATCCGATGTCGCGGGGAAAGCCTTATATATCGGAATAAAGGATTTTCCAATGAAAATAGAGGGAGAGAGGAGGTGACCTTGAAGTTGAAATACTCGAATATTCTTGAACCCCGCACGAGTGTAACGCAAATAATACTTGAACTAAAATACGGTAAAAGTGCATTACCGTAAGCATCCTTTTTATCGTAGAAATTTCCACCCCCCCGACATCGGAAATCCGATAAAACAAAGCGTCTTTCCAAACAATAAAATAAAAGCTGCACCAGATCGCGTTCTAAAAAGAAAACGAAAAAATCCTCATTTCGCTTTTCTAAAAAAGAATCTCAGCCGCGTGACACGGCGACCGCGCGAGCTACTTTTGCCTCCCGCGCCACCACGTATCTCGAACGTCGAAAAACAAAGACGAGGAGAACAGTGCGCTAGCTGCACGCGAGAAAAATCCCCGCGACGTTTTTATACATGCGCGAAGCCCCGCGAAAAGCTGCTGATTCACGCGCACCGACGAAACGTGCGGAATTTCGTCAATGCGCCGTGCGGTGCGTCAGGAAAAAGGGGTGATGATGAAAGTATATCTATATAGGTGCGACTTTATATTATACGCAAAGCTGGGCTTTCCACGACGCAGTGGTCTGTTTGTTTACTTACGTGGCGTGAGAATATACCTCGACTCGTTGGTTTATTATACCTATACATATAGAAGTTTTTGGATCATCTTCATTTGTTATTTTATTCGATAAATCGGCGAAGAATACGTAACCGCGGCTGCGAGAGTTTATCCGGCCCCCTTCGAACGAATTTCCTTCTCAACAATATTGGTTTTCGAAATTTTATCAATCTTGCCGGAAATGGGGGTCGTACCGAAATACGCAATTTGCTATCTCACGTGGGAATATACATAATATTCTTATAAATTTTCTGAAAACAAGGTTTCAATATTTTCATTTACAGCGTGTATATGGAGATGATGAGAGAGAGAGCATATAAAATGGATTCAAAACCATCGAATTCTTTATAAATTTGTTGAGAGAAAAAAGGAAAAAGTGTGAAGAAAATGAAGAACACGCGAAATACAATAAAATTTTATAACAAAGTGAATTCATTTCGGAGTACAAAGGAACCGAGCAGTTCAATTTCCATAAATTCTCATATACATTTCGTAAAAATAGTTTTCCATTCGCGCTACGGCTCTGAATTTCCGTGCAGCGCGTTGTGCTCCTTCTTTATAAATATTAAATTCGTACGTTCAATTTATCAATATTTTCTTGCGCGCTACTTTATTCGCACGCGCGCATGGCACGGAGTTATACGTATATGGCAGTTCGCGCAGTGTGTAATTCTTTTCTATATTTAAATAGGACAAACGTGTCGAAAATTCAGCGACTCCGCGCGGTACACGAGAGTTTTGTTGTTTGCTCAAACAACTGGTAAACAGAGGCTCTGAAAATTTGAATTGAGCTGGAGTTTTTGAATTAAATTGAAATATTTCATATTTGTCGAGTTTACGTAATCAAATGTGTCAGGCTAATTTTATCTTTAACTGTAATATATTTATACATTTTCGCGAAAATTTTGTTTCTATATTATTTAAAGTTTGAATTCAATGCTGAGTTGGCTTTACAATTCAGTAACAGTTAGAGGCAAACTCCGTAGATAAGCCAATTAACATTTTCATCATAATTATATAGAATAAACACACGAAAAACTCATACTTTTTTTGTATTTTTGCTTGATATACTTTTAATTAAAATTTACAATAATCTGAAACTTTATGGCGGGAATTTTAATGTAAAAAATAGATGCTATTATAGACGAACCAGGGAACCAGGAGAATTTCCACTATCAATCGGAAGGAAATCTTAAAAACACATTTATGTCGAAGAGCTCCATAAAAATGTATGGTTTTACTGCAAAATAAAAGCTACGCAACCACGCGCTATGAAATACCCGCAGCAAAATTTAACGGTCACGAAGGAAGAAAAAAACAACAACCAACGGAATGTATGATAAAAGCTGCCAATAAATCTATAATCATAAAAATGCCATCAAACGCTACTATAGAAAATGTGTACTATAATCGTATTTATTTGATCAATCAAACAAAGAAAAAAATCGTCAAAGAAAGTGCGTTAAAAATTAAACATTCGCCCAATAGTTCTGCCGGCAATCAATAAGTATACAAAATAAAATAGATCCTCTCCGTTAAATTTATTTCCACTGCGTATAAATATATATACACACACAGATGTCGTTAATTTTAAAAGCGTTTTATCCCCGCGACGATCGCGACCGAGTAATTTATAGACATAACTCTCTGGCTGACCATTGTTGATGCAAAAATACTTCCGATATTTTACTGCCGAAGCGTTTCGTAAATTTCCAAACCGCGCGCGGCGCTCTATACCGTTAAACAGCATAAATTGTCCATTGTATTTCGAATATTGCGCAATAAATTTTCCCGTCCCGTGAATCTCGCTGCACCCAAACACAATGAATTCATATATATCTATTATATATCGGTTTAGATATCATTGTCATAAGCGCTGCGGCGTATATATCCATCCGTATAGAAAATATAAAATCGGCGTAAATAAATATAAACAACTATATAAGTATACCAAACAAGACAAATCCAATCTACCGCGATATATATATCCTTTAACCCGCCCGCACTTTTCCTTATCATTCGATAAACCTTCAATATAAGTGCCGGCCGCTTTTCCCCGTCGTAAAAATCCGCTTATCTCTCTGTCCCCGTGCAGAAAAAAAAGAAGACCGAGGTCTCGCAATTTTACAATACATCCGATAATACAACACCTATACACAACTGCCCGCAATTAAAGGCTGCCGCAGAGAGCAGCGCCGGCCAATAAAACGACAAGCGACAAGCCATCGCTACGCGATCGATCCCCACGAAGCCCCTCAATCCCACGGACTTTTCATGCCGCGTGTATATAAGTAATTCCTCCGCTGATGTATTATTACAATTCAATTTGCTTTATATGTATACATACGTATCTGAAACATTCACGAGCACAGAAGAAATCTCGTCTAATTGCCACGACGACAGCGCCGGCGGCTGCGAACATTTACATTCGATTCGTAAGGTAAACATTGCCGCAGTCGCGAGCAGAGATGTATATGAATGGCTGCCTATGTGTGTGTATATGTATGTGGCTTTGAACGCCGCGCGAGTAATGGATTTTGATCGAGCTGTCGCGCTCGCGCGCCGCCGGCTTTCGCTTGAGAAAATATGGGGGAGGTTATTGATAGCGGTGTTTTTGCGGCGGCGGCGGCACTGCGGTTGTGTGTAAGTGAATGCGCACCGCCAGTGGTGGAAAGAGAGTTTCGCGGTGTGGAAATTCCGAGTTATTATTTGATTGTTGGTGTTTATGTAATTTGATATATAGAAAATGACGAATAGATTATTTTATGAAATATTTCATATTAAAAATATGAATGTATTTTTTAGATATTCTATAAATAATCAGAATAACTTTGCAGTGTGCCTGTTATATTGAAGAATTTTAATTAAAATATTTATAACGAAAAGATAATTATTATACTTAATTATAATATTGGTTTTAGCAGGTAGATATAATATCGTATAGCATTATTATAAATGCTGAAACTATTTACGTTTACTTTGAGCCTAATTTGTGTTAAACTGCCTGGCAGTATTGCTTAATCAGATATAATCCAATTTGCGCGCGCGCGCTTGCGGAATTCGCGCGACTCCTAATTACAATACATTTTCTCAAATTCTCGGGAGTATGTAATTTTCGGAAACGGCAAATACAATCCCATCACAATCAAGGACAATTAAACTGAATTGGCTTTTGTACGTGCTGATGGTTAAATTGACATCAAATGTAACTTGTAAAATTTCATATTTTCACTGTAATTCACTTGTAATTACAATGCTTTTTTTACTCGAGTAGTTTTAGGATGTTATTATAATTATATCTTCATAATAATAATAAAGTTATGAAAAAAAATTGTATTTTTTTATCAAGTTGTATACTTTCAATAAAAAAAAAATTATTATTTTATGCCAAAAGTTGTATTTTTTGAAAAATCAGAACGTATCAACAGACGAGGATTCACTACATTACCAGAAAGAATAAAAAGATTCATATAACAACATATAATGATCACTCCTAAACCCATACCATAAACTCGAAAAGACTCATATCTCCATACTAAAAAACAATCCTCTCAACTAACAAAAATCTATATCCTTAAAAATCCTACTCCGAAAAATCTCCTTCCATTCTTTCTCAGATACCTATTCATGTATATAAAACCATCTCCAGCCACTCACCGCTTGACTTATCCTCCATCTCCTTGAAAATCGCCTCCACACGACACTATCGAAAAAATCCCGCAAAAACAGCTTCCGCCTTTACAAGCCCAGCACACTGAGCATCCTATCTCCGGCTCCTTTTCTCCTCCCACTTATATACAAGTATATACACTCGCGCCAACCGAAAGCTGTTGCTACATCTCACTTGCCGCGATGCGCCTGTGCTGCAGCCAAAACGTGTCCCCGCGGGCCGGAAGGATAATAGCATGATAGTGTTCTCTACCTATATAGATTTCGCACCCTGCATACACACACACACCTGTCGCGTAGAAATATATATGCATTCTCGGCGAGAGGAGAAGGAGGATGTAAAGAGACAAGAGAGCAGTACAACATACACAGGGGATGCGTCGTCTCACGTGCTGGTGTCGGATATATATCTATATATATTTTAGGTATTATCGCGAGGCTTCGGGACTTTCGACTCTGCGAGGCTGTACGTATATGTATATATACGGTATGTTCTTATCGGCAGTCGGGCTTTTACTCGGTTTAGGAGATATTTGGCTGTAAATGTCGGTCGATCGCGTTTTCCAAGAGCGCGTAGGCCGACGAGTTACAGGCGGAAAAATATTTTTTTTAGATTTTTAATATTCATGGATTAAATAGTGAACAATGCGGATGTAAAGTCAAAACGTTTTCATGAATATGGAATAGAGATATTTCGTATAAAATTTTGAATATTTCAAACAATAGCTGCTTTCACATCAATATTTATTGGTCGAGAAGTTGCGAATTCATTTCAAGTAAATGTGGTTCGTCGAAAAGTCAAACGGCCGGTTCTCAACTACGTATATAGCCGTCTCGCTGCCCGTGTTATAGGAGTTGCATGTACTCTAGATTTTGACATCGGCTCGACGCAAGTTTACCCAACATCGGGGCAAACTTTCTCCTCAAAGATGTGTTTAACTGACAGAAATGTAATTTCGAGCATTGATTTTCCATCAAGATATAATATACTGCAGTACTTTATATAAATTTATTAAAAATACTATACTTTTTATACTTTTCAAGTAGGAAATACTAAAACAACGTGTCAACAGCAGTGCTACAATGTATTACCACGGCCGATTAATCGTTAAATTTATTTCCCCTCGAGAAAAGTACGTGAGATGTCTTAAACTAACCGCTCGAAAGAACCAATGATCCGGCGATTGCGTCGTAAAAAACAGAGCGGCGGCACGGCGATAACGCTTTTTCACTCCTTCGGCGCAGTAATTAAGGCTCTCGACAGAACAATTCCCGCGAAAAGCTGTTATCGGACTTTATTGAATTTGCAACAAAGGAGCGAAAACCCGCGCGCGCCAGCTTGACGACGTCCGATCCTCACCTGAAAATCGCGCGCATTCGAATTCATCGGCGCATACTGGATTGCCATTCTCCTATAATTCTTGACACTTTCCGATTACTCTTAATTAATAAGCCTTCGCGAGCGAAAGCCCCGAGTTGCACTCGACCTTTTTTTTTGTTTGCATTATAGATCTCAAGAAAGGAAAGAAACATGGTCAATGTGATATATATATAATAATCGTCAAGGTGTTTATATAAAATGCGCCGTGTGCGTGACTTTTTTTTCTACGTACATCCAAAAAAAAAAAAAAAAAAAAAAAAATAGGTAATGGAAGAGAAGAATCATAGGCGTGTATTGGAGGTATTAAAAAAAACCGTGTCAGAGCGAGTATAAGTATATAAGATATTATATAGAAACTTTCGATCCTTATACTTAAACTCGGGGGGTAGAGTATAGGCGAACGTTAAAATCCTCTTCGGCTATAAAAAAAAAACAACCTCGCTTCTCATACTTAACGTTTTCAAAACGTGCCTGTGTATGTCCTCGTACGCGCTTCGACGGATTTACGAGGTCCCCCTTTTTTTCGTTCATCGCAATTAAATTGAATATTTCCTCATAAAGTCGCATGCAAAACTCTCGTAAAACTCGGCATTCTGTGCAGCCTATATATTATAGAATATAAATATATCGCATGACGCATAGAGCAGAGAAAAGAGACACTTGATATATGTATATTACGATGCTCAGAAACACATAATTATGAAATATTCAATCAATTAAGCACGCGCGCTTCCCCCCACATTGCGCGTCGTCGCGCAAACAGATGTCTCGTAAATTTTCGAAAATTAGCATTTTCTTCTTTTTTTAGTCGTCGGGCACGGGTGTCTAAGAATATATATAATGTACGCGAATCCGTCGAAGCGCGCACGCGAGAAGGAGTATAGGTATGCGTGCGTGCGACGGCGTCGATATCACATGCGCGCGCGTGAAAGAGAGACGGTGGAACGATGCTCCGGTAGAGAACGTGCTGGAAACGTGGTAGTATAGAGCCTCGATGGTTGAGAGAAAGAGAGATGGATTTATGGAGATCTGAGAGAAGGTCGTTTCGGTTTGTTAAAGGGAGCCTGCGTGCTGCATGTTTTAACGAATGTGTATGCCGGAAGGGGTGTTTCAGGTTTTGAATTATTGAAAGGTTAATTTTATGGAAAATGGCTATTTATATGCTAAAGGTGATGACTTTAAAGTTCTCGTTAGTGCGATGAGATATTTAGTTTCTGAGGGTAAAAGGTTTCGAGAAAATTTTACTATGCGCGCTGTGTATGAGGTAACAAATTATGATAAGAATACATTTGAAGAATATTTCCTGCGATCGAGGCGGAATAGTTTGGATAACTTAATCATTCTCGTTTCAAAGATCTAAATAATTTTGAAATATTCTTGAAAACTAGCTTTTAAGCTTTCTTGCATTTTCAGAATACACCGTTGTAATATAGCATTTCTCAAAATTCCTTAAAACGAAAATATTCTAGCTATTATCCTTTTATTGACTTTCATACTGAGGAGATATTATACCGAAGCTTTGAATCTGACACCTGTTCCGTAATCTTTCATGTTGAAGTACACAGTTTTGAAGGTAACAAAATTGATAGTCATTAAAAATTGTACAACATTACAAATTTACGCATGAAAATAAAGGATTTTATTGTGAAAAAAGGATGCAAACGTTTATAATGCAATTAATATAATAATAAAAGTATTACGTGTAGTATTTTTTTACTTAACCCTTGCAGTAGGTTTGTCGCATTATATGTCACTTTTACAAAGTAAATTGCATATCACTGTATAAACAAAAAGAATATACAAGTAAAGAGAATCATTATCAACGACAAGTTCCGTAAATTTTTGATATATCATCGCGGAACTTTCATTTCAAACTTTTTATTCGCTGCACGTTCCGAGTGAACTTTTCAAATGAAATGTCAATTACTGCCTCGAAACTTTTCCCTCGAAAACTGCATCACTTCCAGAATTAAAAACAGTAACATTCTCAGACGACGGAAACGGTTTTCACAAACCTTTCTTCAACCCAAAAAGAAAAAAAATCCCCACCAATATAAAGCTTGCAATCGCGGCGCAAATCTAAGAAACCCTAAAGGCTCCCCAGCGAACCCAACCACTTCGTACATAAATCCACGCATTCCCATGGGCTACAACAACAACAACAACAACCGCGACCTCCTCTCTTTCTCTTTCGCATAGCGTCATCGAGGCTCTCTCGCGCACGCCATAAATCTCCTCCTCCTCGTCGCTTTGGCGGCGCGCACTATACTCTACCCTCATGGTCGCAACGTGGACGGACGGAGACACAGCTTTATCGCTCGTTCTCGCACCCGTCCTGCACTGCTCGGACACAACAGTGCCTTTGATGTGTAGATAATAATAATATAAACGTATGTCTGTGTGGCCGGGTGCAGCGGTAATATATATATCGCATCGTCAAGTATATAGAATATGCGGACAGCATGCTTTTGCTCAAGAATACAGATATAATAATAAATATAGTGTGTCTGTGTATTATATATAGGTAATAGTGTGCTTGAGGGATGGGAGGCAATAGGTACCCAAACTGCCCTTACTCTTGTCGCTCTTCTTGCGAGCCTTGAGCGCCGGCGAGCCTGGCATGGCGCAGGCCTCCGTGTCCCCCGACAGCTTAGCGGAGCTTGCGAAGCTTTCGCTTCTATCTCTCTCTCTCTCTGCCTTCTTCTTCTCCTCTCTTACTCTCTGCTGCTGCGGCTGCTGCTGTTACGTGCGTGGGATCTCGATCGAGTGCGCGCGCGGTACTGAGGGATACTCGCTCGCCGACGTAGAGAACTGCGCGTGTACACCCGGCGCACGCGCCGCCGTCCTTCGAGAGAGGGGGAGTAGGAGAATAAGCGCCGCCGCGTGCGCGTCTAACGTTATACATATGCCGTTTCTAGATCTTTTTCTCGGGGTGCCTTATGGGGAAGAGGGAGGGAAGATGGAGTTTTGTCTTTTGGAGGACATGAGGGCTGCGGAATTTTTTAACCGCTGGGTGAATGTTGGAAATTGTTTTATGGGACGATGGGTGCGGGGCTGTTTGGACACACTTTTCTTTGTTGAGGATGTGAGAGGTCGTGAATTGGATTAAAGATTAACCGCCGATAGGTGGTTGTGAATTTTTCATCGATTTCGCGAGGGTTGAGAAGAATTATAGGGACAGAGGCGGGATTATATATGCGGATGAGTGGGTGGTCGATTAAGAAGTAAACTAGAAGTTGACTTTTTAATTGTTAGCGTAGGGCTTGATGCTGTTTGTTTAGTTTTTTCCTTTTTTTTTCAATGCGGTTGAAGGTATGAGATAATTCTCTGTTGATGTTGTTATATAATCGTGGGAATATCATTTGGTTTAAGATTTTTCTTTCAACTGAATGTAAGGAAAACGGACGTTACAATTATTGATGTTTATAATAATAATAAATAGCGATGACGGAGGGGCGGAATAATATGGATAATTATAGTGATAAAAATGATAATAAAATACCATACAAATCTTAGGATCACCATGTGGGTAAACATTTTTCAGAACTACAATCACCACCTCGAGCACAGAGCACGTCTTATCTAACCAATCGATTTTAATTGAACATAGAGTCGACATCGATTACCCATATTTTTCACGATAATATCGTCCGATTTCGAAATTCAATAAAACTTTTTTTTTCTCTCGCTAAATCCCAATGTTCCCTGGTAAGGCGAAGATTCTAATGGAAATAGTCCCTTTGTAATCGAATTTCGCAGATATAATGGATCTGCAGTTGAATCGTCTCTCTTTCAGATCAGACTCTGCGCCAGAGTGAAAATAACTTTCCTGGAGCATAAATATTGAAAAGAAGGGACGAGAAAGGAGAGTAATTCAAAGGTAGTGAAAATCACTTTTCGAATGAATGGGGAATGATGGAAAGACATTTATAGTATATATCTTTCGCGACGCCCATCAATCTTATCACTGCTCCATTAAAGCGTCGCTTCTCGCGCACGTGAGTGTATTTGCGCCTTTGTGTTCCGAAAAGTTTTGTTGTATATATATCGTGTACGAAAAGTACCGTTAAAAAGAGATCCAAAACAATATCTCTTGTATTCTTTGCACTCGAGATATACTTGAAAATCTTTTGATACTATTTCAAATAATACTATATAGCAGTCATTTTTATATACAGAGACAAAGAAACCGACTATACACTCCGAAGAAGAACTTTTATCCAACTTTTTTCCCTTCCGATAAATCGCGACAAGTGCAATCCCCATTCTTTTTTAATCAGATCGATTTTATTTCTTCTTGCGGATTCCGTCCCGTCGCGCGCGCGGGCACCGCGGTCTTGTTAGAGCGGATACCCATCAATTGCCCCTTGACACATGGAAACAAACTCGCTTGTGGTAACTCCATCCCCCGCGCGCGCGAGCGACTCTCTATATCCGAGAGGCGCGCGTGAAAATAATTTTTTTAGCGTCAATATTGATTCGTCGGCTCTCGAGTGGATTATTTAGGGGGCTGTGTATAGTACGGAGTACTGTGGAAATACGAAATCGAAGGTTTTTTTCTCGATACACTACTCGAGTATGGAAATTAAAATTTATAATAGGTTTTGATTACAATGGATACTGCGTTGTTATAAGGTATATGAGTTTGCAAACATTTATGCGATATGGTAGCAGCATGAAAGGCATGTATCCACAATCCTTCCTCATTTTTATGGCACTTCTCATCAACTAGACAGATCTAACTTTTGTTTTTTAATTTGCACTTCTAAATATTGAAAAGCTACGTCAGTCGCAAAGTTCTTTAATAAATTTATATCAATTTTCGTCTAGTAATGAGTTTGGTATAGTAATCTTCTCTAAATCTTTCTTTTCTATTAGCGATTGATTATGAACATAAATTTAACGAAATTTTAATTTTTTTCCGCCCTCCGGCCGGCAAACGCCAACTTCCTGGCCGCTACGCGAAACAAAGTGGCCGCTTTCCGGCACCGTCGAGCAGAAAAATAGTGTACAGACCATGGCCAGTAAAAAAGAAAGCCTCAGATTACATATTTGTCAACCTCGGCTTAGCCTCGGCCGACAATTATATGTGATCTGAGACTGGCCTTGTGTCGTAATATTATACTATTGCATTCACTTTAAATCCATAATTTGAATTCTTGGTTTCAGTTGCGTCATCATTCATCTTATATATATAAAATACAAGCGAGAATAAATAATGTGTGTCATATTTAACACGTACACATAGGTAACTTTTCTATTTTTTTAAGAAGAATTCATTCATGTTTACATTATGAAAAATCATTTTTTCATCCAGAAGTAAGTACAAGAAGCTACAAGATCTATTCAATTAAGTTAAAATAAGAATAAATAAAAAAAATTAATAAATAAGCGCATAAAAAATTGATTGAAATTTAGGTACATGACCGTCTCGTAAAAAATTATTTTTTTTTTTTTTTAATTGGTTGTGGCATTTCAAAGTACGAAACAATGAAATAGTGCAATACGTCTGTAACAGCAAACTCCGGTACCGCGCAGAAAGCACGTGCGGCCACTCGCCGTTGCAATTTTATTACTTATGAACACTTCATTTCCACAACTTGAAATTTTAGGGTTCATAGCTCAAGACTCGTACTTTTGAATGAAAAAATTTACTTTGAAAAATAACACGTTACTCTTTTAGATGAATCACTGTGAACTTTGTAAAATTTTATATTATTTATTTAAATAATTAATGAATGTTATTGAATAATTTGAACTTATTGAAGACAATTATTATAATTTTAAATTTGGATAAATATTTTGTTATTCATAGAAATTGATAATTTTATTATGTCAGTATTAGAACAATTTCGATATAGGAAAATAATTAAATACAAAAGAAATATATAAAATAAACTATATTGTCAAGATATATGCCATTCAAAATACATAAGCAAGTATATGTTATATAAGAAGGCCGATAAAATTACACACAGATCCTCTCGCGCTTGACTCGAGTTAATCCCCTTAGGAATGTGCACCGCAATGTCTACAATTTATTCACCTATTGTTTCACGCTCTAAGATTGAATCAACCAATTTCTCTTATTTTATTTGGCTTTTGATATTCACGTTATTTATAAAATTACATTGATATATAAAAATTCACCATGTGTATATATATAAGATTCTATAAAAACTCTAATCAATCTATATCTCACGTAACGGCTATACTATAGAACGAGAGACCGACAAAAACGCATAGAAATCTACTGAGCTTTACGAGCCACAGCGCGATGTGCGGCGCTCTCCCGACCTGCAGGACCAGGTAGCTCTCGTTGCCTCAGATGTTCCTCCCTCTATTCCATTACGTAGAATTTTCAGTCTTCCGAATCTTCTCCTACGAGAGTTGCCACTTGTGACTTGAATGGCCGATGAAGTCGTTGACCTGATGTCCAATATCACCTTGGCGAAGAGATGGCACGGAGCGAGGTGAGAGGTTGCTGGTTGGTCGGTGGTCCCGGACGAAAGAGAGCGAGCGCTCGCCGATTATAGCGCACCGTAAGCGTAATTACATAATGACCATGCGTCGGTGGCAATGATCGCACGAGATTCAAAGTATACCGTCACAACTTTAAACTCAAGTTTTTTACTGGAACAAAAGCATTTTGGAAAAAGAAATTGGAGCATAATTGGAAAGAGCAGAAAAAAATCTATCGATATATCTATTTTGTTGTACTTTTTCTACGAGACTCAGAGAGATTTTAATTTAGTTGCAACAACCATCTCCACAGCTTACTAATTAGCTAGCTAATTAGAAAAAAGACAGTACAAATCGTTGCTTGGTCATCACAACTCCCACAAACCCTCCCGCAAAATCACTCTTACTTCCCGCTCGGATTTGTTCGTCCACTACGCCATATATCATTGATTCACCAAGCAGTAGATTTATACTAACAACGCACAACGCACTCTCACATTGTTTACCATATCAAGCCATTATGCGACTAATGCACCGCGCCGGCCTCGTTCCAGTCGCACGCACATTACGGATCACAGCATCAAACGTGTTGACGAATGAGAGCCAAATGGCGCGTAACCCGGTCACACACAACAACCCACCGAACGAACATCTTGCGCGCGCCTCTCTCTCTCTGGCTAAATTATTCCGTTTGTCTGACTCCATTAGTTTTTGGACGTCAGCCATATTGCGCGCATCCCGTCGTTATTATGTGTAGCATATACTACATCCGGGAATTCGTTCGAGTATACGCGACCTTGCGTATATATATGCTCAGACAGTTAAATCTCGCGTGAAATTGTATCATGAAGTCATAGGACACGTTCGATTGTATTACTGTCGTGCTGTCTAGTCAACCGCGGGCGCAGGGTTGTTGTTGCGTATATAGTTTACGAGAGGCGCAAGTTTCTAAACTTGTCGTGTACACAAAAAGTTTGAAGAAACGTGTATATATATTATACATGTATATTGAGTGTTTTATTGTCGCTTAGTGCAATAATGGTGTAAGTTATGAAGTGAGAAGTCCATCTAAAATAGTCTTGTTCGTTTATTGTACATATATCACTATCATGTCCAATGTGATCTAATCTATCATTAATATCCTCTAAATCAACAAGAATGAAAGAGAAATCGCCAACCCTTCATCCCATCAATTTTCCGCACCTTAGACAAATCATCATCACTAACCGCGTCAAAGAAACCCCAGCCAAAGACACGAAAAATTCAATAACAGTTAACGACCAGCATCATCCCCCATCCAGGACCCTCCAATCAAGCCAACCCTTTCGTGATCACGAGATCGCATCCCTTTCCCGCTCAACGAAGCGATAAATCCCCATTTTCCCCATTCATCTCACTCTCTCTCCCATCCCATTGTCTCTACACATCCTCCTCTTCTCAACTGCCCCTTCAACGACGACGGATCCTCTCTCTCTCTTAGCTGCAGCGAGGCTAATTCTCGTGCGTACGCGCGGGGTGGCCTACATATTCCCGTGCGCGGTGAAATTCAGACTGGAGCGGCTCTTAACGTCGGCACTTTTCGGATCGGAAGAGTAGGGGGAGGGTGAATAAGTGGACGAGACTCGAGGGTAAACGGCTTGTAAGAGGATGAGGGTGTGTGTGGGGGAGAAGGGGGTTGATGAAATTAAAATGGAGATGCGAGAAAAATCGATGCTGCGCTGCGCGTGTGGGTGTTGTGAAGTTTGGCTGGCGGTCGAGTAGTCTGGTCCTGATGGGATGTGGATGAGGGTTGTAATGAAGGACATGGGAAAAAGGTGCGTATACCTATATATAGGTGTGAGATGATGGTGTGGCTTGTGTGATTTGGCGTTTAAATGTTGCGTGTACAAGTTCTTTGAGAGGATGTCGGGACAATTATAGATGATGAAGACAATTTTTTCTTTATGAATTATTTTTTGGCTTTGCAACAATTATAACTGCCACAATAAATAGTGGATTGAAAATATATTTTATAACAATAAACATTGAATAAAGAACAATGGAAAATATGAGAAATACATTACTAATTTGTTGCAATGTAAACTGCATATACATAATTTTGTACTTAACGATATTTATAATAAGACTACCTGTATAACAATATAATAAATCGTTGGAAAAACAATTTTACGACAGAATATACCATTCTATGATATTACTTAGCATTTTACACGACGATCAACGGCAATAGCTCTCATAAATCATTCGTCGCTCAATAACTCCATATTAAACTTCTTCACTCCCTCATAAACCATTCATAACCTCCGGCCAGCAAATAGTAAATAAACCCCGCGAAAGCAAATCAATTCCGCCCTACTCGATCCCAATATATACCACACATATACGTACGCCAACGCGACATCCTGAATGATACACGTTCGAACTCTTAATTTTGTTATATTGATCACATACGAGCATCGCGATACATGCGTATAAATACAGCCGAAAAGGGAGAAATATTGCCTTGACCGCGGACGTCCCCTTTTTCGCGGTGCACTTTCGTTTATCAATCTTCAATTTATGAATCTTTGCAATATTTCATGCCGAACGTCGGCGTCGTCGTCGTAGGCCGCAGCGCGCGAACTTGACACTTGATGAAGCAGAAAATATACAATGCTGTCGTCTGGTGTACGTATACGTCATGTACCCCCCGTTTTGCGTAAAACGTAAAAACGGTTCAGTCTCCTTTTTTTCGAGGTGACTTTGTGAAAAATGTTTGTTTACTCCTTTCTTTGAACTTATTTGGATGTGAGCGCATGAGATGCAAAGGACATCCCACACATAATATAAGGAAAAAGGTCTTGAATGGGTGTCGTGAAGGGTCTTGAAGGAAAAGTAGATTTTAGTATGCTGATCAAAAGTTCAAATGGGAGCACCTATAAGGGTAGGCATTTGGGACTTTGGCCCCATTGGAACTTATGATCATGCATGCTGGAATCTACTTTTCTGCAAAATTTCAGCAACATTCAGCGAGAGACCATTTTTCATATATTATGTGCGGCGCCCTTTGAGATCAGATCAAAAGATGCGGTATTCGGTATGATTTATCGAATATCACTAGCAGATTATTATCGTTGACGATATTGCCATAAGTATTTATATAAATTCAGTATATAAGAATATGTCTTTTTTTCAGGGGGCGGAGTCCGCTGACGTTCCAGAACGTGCAAGACAGGTGCGAATTATATAAAAATGCAGAAGAAGTTGAAACTTCTGTGGTTTATAATTTTTTCAGAATTTTTAAATGTATTATTTCAAGTAAGCTAAATTTACCCATTTATACAAAACTTAATTAATCGCGATAAAATTAAAAGGCTGTCCTCTTAAATAGCAACCAATCGATATTTTATTTCCAGGATGCACTATTCAATAATATCATTTATAAATAATGTCATTTGCATGCGCTACGATGTAGTAATTTTATTTATCACAACGAGCGCGCCCATGTTTGAGATATGCAGTATAGGAAATTAAATTCTTAAAGAACGCGAGCTTTAATGCTACTATTATACTTAAAGTTTGCGTTTCGATGCAAAATTATGGATGGAAAACAAAGTGCAAATGTCAAACTTCAATGCGAAACAACCCGATAATTATGTTGACAGTATAGGGCGCACAAGTTTTGATTCAATGAACCACTTTCGTATATATTTCTTTGCGTAAAGACCGTCGTAAACTATTATTATCAAAGAAGTTGGAACGCGTAAAATTATATATCAAATAGTCTGGTTTTTATGCGATACCTATACTACAAAATAAGGTTTTATGACGATATCTATTAATATCAAAATTGAATAGAAAAATTGATCTTCTAATTGATTGATCTTCTAATGAACAATAAACGATAAAAAATTCATTAAATGAATTTTATATTGTACCTCCCCATAATACCATGTTCATAATTATAGTTATATAAATATAAAAAAGTCAAATCATCATTTCCCTCCGACTTACCACTCGACGATCTCTCAACCACCCGAAAATAGCACGCGCCAAAATCCATCGAAATCATTTGACGTCACCACCACCCCTTATCCCTCTATATATTCACCCAACCATTTTAACGCTATCATTGTAATACCTCTTTCAAATGAACGCACTGGCTCACGCGCGATTCGACGCGAAATTCCCAGCTCTCCGTGAAATTGCATTTTTACCGTATTTACGTATACGTGCAGGGCCATCGCCACCGCCGCGCGCACTTTAGGCCGTGCCATGCAGTATATATAGCAGCGATGATCACGCGTCGAAATTCATCCGCAGTGCGTAGGCGTGAATTACGCAGCTGCTGATGCTGCTTAATTAACACCGAGCGCGCGTGTACAAGAGAAAGAGAGGGTGCAAGAGAGCGGCAGTAAATTATGCGCCGACGGGGATAAATAAATTTAATGCGACTAGCTAGCGCGAAACGCCCTTTTGTCGTGAGAGAGAGAGAGAGAAAGGGGCGGGATTTAGTTAGTTGCTGACGCCAGAGATTTCCAAGTCTTTGTTTATAGGTGATTTTGTTTTTAATTATTATGAGAACATTTTTATTTATTTATGATTTACGTACAGTGCTGTTGATAAAAGTATAACTTTGGTTATTATATAGAGAATGGAAAATGCTGGAGAAGTCGTATGAATGCAGTAAATTTAGATTATTCAATATTTTCTGATTGATTATAGATTATTTTTACAATATAATATCAAACGTTTTAAAATACTGGTATTAATACTCCAGGCAAAGTATTGCGTAGTGCTAATAATGTACTGTGCAAAAATAATCTGTTGCACTAATGACGCATTATCCCCGTTTATTAAATCAAATTATCCTCCTTAACCTCAACCGAAAATAAAATATCACCCCCAATCATCGCGTCACCAATTTCCTATATATACAATCCCACTCAATCAACGAGAGCTATTCGTTACCGATTCTTTGTCATCAGCCATTCACTTGGACATTCTAATCGCTTTTCGAGCGTATAGAGAGAAACCGAAGCTTGCGATCATCCCTTTCCGTTCGACCGCAGCCGCGCCGGATGATCAATAATTGAAACAGTTTCGGAAATCTAATTTGCATGACGAGCGCATGCTCGGACAGGCCGCTGTTTCGGCATTCCTTAAACCGACGAAACTAATTATATACGATCTGATGAATGCTGCCCACGCGCGCGCAGAGTATAGTTGAACAAAACCGAAATCCGATTTTCGTTAATCTGTGGCACGGCGGATATGACCCGGGTGCGATGGATAATGAGTTACAGCCGTGTACTTTGTTGGAAACTTGCTGATTTTGTCGGGATTGACCTGAGAAGTGAATTTTTAATTAGGCTAAGTGCGGCGGATGGTCGAGAATAGAGAGTTGAAGCAGGTTGGAATAATTATTATGGATTTTGCGGTACTTTGCTACAAGTGGCCGAATCTGGCGCGAGGTGGTCAGATCGATCAAGTTTTACAGTAATTTTGGCTCTAGTTTTTTATGCTGTTGAGGAAATTAACATGAAAAATAATTGATTCTCAATTGTTTTTCTTCTGTGCCTAGTTCTTTGGTGTAAATATAGGTACTACTTGTAGTCACTATAATTTTTCACAGACCTTTTATCTTTGAGTGAAACTCAACGCCATCAAGTGTATAATAAAAGCACATACAAATTTTAAGATAAAATTGTTACAACATGTAGAATATGTAAAAGTGGTGGTTACAGAAATATAAGCTCAGTTGAAGAGAAAAAATCGAGGGCATAGAAAAGTATCTTACTGGTATAGCTCTGTAATACCATTGGGAATAAAAAGTACACCGTACAGCCACTATACTGAGCACCGGCTATTTTTTCTATGATTGAAATTTTTAAATTCTAAAGATAAATTACTATAAAATCTGAAAACGTTACAATTAAAATGCAGCTTTAAATGTAAACGTCAATTCCGACGCAAAGTTTGTGTGTCGCGCTCCATTTGTTTCCAATGTAAACGTGGCATTCAACGTGATAAGCATCGAGCAAATCGATTTAATTTACTACAGTTATGCATGAAAAAAGTGTCTTTATTACATGCATGCAATTTTGCTATATAAAACGGATAACACTTTAAATCGACTTAAATCAGATTATAACGAATGGAAACGATGTCATCAATAATTTTTGTTTTAATTTAAATTGCTCCCCGGTGAAAAAGTTATATATAACATATGCATCGAAAAGAAAAATACGTTTCGACATTTCTATATATACCATTTATAATCCAAAAGAATATAGGTTAAGTGTAGCTACGGAAGCCCTTTTAAAATAACGTAAATTATAAATCGAGCTTTCTATTCCTGTAACATGAAAAATTTGATTCCTCGAATTTCAAAAATTAACAGGCTTGTTTAATTGATGCTAAAGAACAACTGCTGCATAATAATTTAAAAACTATATCCATGAGAATGTTTGAACTAAATCCGCCGATGTAAGAATCCAAACATACACAAACCATTAAATTCCTTCACTTGACAACAAAAAGATCCTGACGATACTAATACTCAATTCATCATAACAATCATCATCTAAAGCTATTATTTTTTCAATTTTTATTGTCCTACAAACTCCACTCCACTTTAAACGTTTCGTTTATACTCTCCAAACCCCAATGCCACGCGCGCATAGATACCCCCGCATACGAGCAACCCTCGAAAATTTGATTTCACTCCCGCGCCCCGAGCACTTTTTCCCCGATCTCTTCCCCCCACCCTCCATCGTCCAGCCAATTTCCAAAGCAACAAACTCTCTACGTCCAGCCTTCCTCCTAACTCTCTCTCTCTCTCTCTCTCACGAAAATCCAATTCCCGAGGAGAAAAGCAAGTAGAGTTGCCAAACTTCTTCGGTCCTCCCCCCTCAGAAATTCGACATGTATAACCTATAGTATATAGGTACCTGCAGCCTCTGCGTCCGTCGCCTCGTTTGTTCTCCGCGCAAACACCGTCCACGAGGTTTTTGCATACACATATATAGTCTAGCTAGCAGCAGCAGCAGCCGTGCGCGCAGCCCTTTGTTCGCAACTTGGAAGCGAAAGTTACATAGGCGCACTGCTCTCTCTCTCTCCTAACTTCGCGTCATAGCTATGCACATGCATGCATATAGGTACACACGAGGGAGGGAAAGAGGTAATTGTTGCGCACGTTCTTGCACGATCGATCGGTTTTCGTCGCGTCGTCGCGCCGATGATTTATTCATATATAATATGTGCTCGCGCGCGAGGAAGTTTATGCGCGACGACGCGCGCAAAGTTTTTTTCGGGTCAATTTGCGGTGGGGATGCGTATGGGGTATAGTTAGGGGGATATGGAATGGATAATTAAAGGGGAAGGGGAGAATGCCGCGTTTTGCACGATGTGATGTGCGGTTTGCTTTGTGCGCGAGGTGTGTCAATGTGCCGGGGAGGATATCGGGTCCAGTGTTTTTGTTATTCATGAACTCGTTTGTATATCGAGTGTTTTTTATGTAAGCGAAGGCCGGTTCAATTAACGCTCTCTTTAATTTGAGATGGATGTGTATTGCTTTTCTATGGCGTTGGGGATATTATCCGGTGTTGCAATATTTCAATAAATGTTATGTTAAATTGGGCAAAAGTGCAAAGATGGGGGAAATGTTGACTTTTGTATAAATAATAAATTGAAATATGTCAAGTTTTGATAGACGCTTGTTATATTACCTTTAATCTTTTTTTTTCAACGTGTTTTAATAACTATGAAGCGTCTATTTATTCGCATAAAAGATTATCATTTGTATTATTAAATATAATTATGGTATAATAAACTTTGATTTGAAAGAAACTTATTTACTTATGTATTTCAATATTTTCATGGTTGCATTAAGTAGATACACAAGAAGTACTTCTGCGTTTGGTTCTATTGAAAGACCGTTGAAGTAGGTATCCACTCGGTGATCACGATATCATAAACGCTTATTTTAAATGCTCATTCAACTGTACCATCTATAGAAAGAGTATAGAAATTGCTTCTTATAAAATTCATAAATGAGTGGTTCACGAAACATTTTAATTTAAAAACAAAAGTGGGCTTAAGAAAAGATTTTTATAAAAGCTTACGATACGAAATCATAAACTGTACTTATTATTATGTACTATCTCAATTTATTGATGAAATATATTAACATTTCTAACTATGGGCAGCTTAAAGATTTTAAAAATGTTAAAAAGAATGTACATTCTAAAGTAAACATTAATTCTATACGTTGGCGGTTGAACTATTTTCCATTGTAAAAATAAAACGTAAAAATAGCTATAATAAACCTTTATTATTAAAATACTTAATATACTTTAAACTTGGATTTCCTCTTCAACATTTCTCTTCCCTTACTTCTCAATTTTGATATAATTTACTTAACTAATATTAGCCTTTTGCACACTTTTTACTCCCTTCTGTTCATCCCAGTTCTTTTTTTTTCTTTATTCATAAAAAGTTATTGAAAAAATGTTTTTTTTTTTATTAGAATTAAAAGTCTTTACACATATTCTAAGATTAATATAATATTTTACAAAATTAGATCAAAGTTTTTATTAGGTGACCCAATTTCTTACCACGGACTTTTACAAAATTAAATGTCGCCCTAATTAAGTCTCATCAATCCATTTAATTGAAATTTTCAATACAGTTAAATCAATTAGATGAAGAAACGCATACTTTGTTTCAATAATTCTATTGTGAACGAATAAGTGAACCCTCCGCGATGTTTACTCGAGTGCATCGCGCACCTCTCATTCTTATCGTTATGATATAACTAGTCAGGACTCGAATATTTCATAAATTTCAGTAACTCCTAAAATGCCTTAAAAAGCTGTTTTCCCTAAAAAAAAACATTTAAATTTGTTATTTTAAGGCCAATTGAATAAAACTATGAACGTTATTTAATAGACGCGAACTTCATTTTGCACCCGAAAATTCTCTATACCCAAATTGATCAAAAAGACGCGCGACTACATACTCATCAATTACCCAACTCAGCGAAACTCTAAAATTCGCAGGCTCGTGTACCCTTCTATTGATCACACACCACGGCACTGCTCTTCTTCTCCTCCGGCTCACTTTTAATTACAGAGCCTCCCCACGAAGGCCCCGCGCAAGTCCACATATGTACGTCACCCGCACACTTGGCCACTTATACTCGCGACCTCGTCCCTTTTGCCGGCCGCGCGCGCGCTCCATTTGCGCTCTTACTTAATTAGCGGCGGTCACCTCGCCGAGGAAATTTTCACCATGAGGCGCGAGGTTTCGATAATGAGTATATGGGGCTTGAGAGGGGACGGACGGGAGGATTATAGTTGTATAGGATATATGACGTGCAGGGGTTGTTGGTGTTTTTTTTTGTAAATGGGGGGGAAGTAATTAGTTATTGGGAAGCAGCTGGCGGGCGTTGTAATGAGGTGAATGTTTTTTTTTCTCTTTTTTTTTTAAGGTTAATCGTTATAAAAATATGATTTTAAAAGTAAAAATAAACTGTAATTTTTTATTTTTAAAAGTGTAGATCGTTTGAAGGTATTTGAGGGCATACTTTTTTTAGAGTTACTTGTATGACGGAAGTAATTTTTTTTTCTGGGAAACTAATATTCGTTTTTCATTTAACCTTTTCGCGGAAATTTTCAGAAATTCTTTCGAGCGCGCATCAAGTAAATAACTGCATTAACGCTTTTACGGTAGTGGAAAGCTTTACCTCATCTACTTCGTTAATTTCCAAAATTTTACGTGTGAAACTTGGAAATATCATTTCACTTTCAATGCGTCATTTGAGAAATTTTATAACTTTTTTTAATGATTGCAAAATTAAAAAGAAATGGATTTTTTTAATATTTATTTTCAAATAAGCAGATAGTCTAACGCTCAGGGTTGCAGATTTCGGACTTCCTCAGCCGGGAGTCCAAAAGTGCAAAGGAATTTCTGACTCGATTCCAATTAACTTCGGACTGGCTTTTCATCGAGTCCGAAAGTGCAAAGCATTTTTGGACTCGATGGAGAGCAAGTCCGGAAGTGCTTATTTATTTATTTATTTATTTTTTTTTTTTGCAAAACACAAATTTAACATCCATTTAGGGCTTAACGATGTCAAGACAATACGAGCTTAAGTGAAAGTATTGCCTTGGTCTTACAAAATAGTGTTAGATAATAGTTTTTTTAATAATTAATTCACCCGATGCAACTTTAACATTTGAAATGATGTATTTTTATTTATTTTCTAATTGATTGGTTTTTAATTAACATACAAAAAGTCTCAATAAAATATTATTATTTATTTGTGCATGTCTTAGTAAACCAAAAAGAATTTCAAATTCTTGATCAGCGAGGTGGAAAAATTAAAGAAAACGTACTTTCGGATTTGCACTTTGCACTTTTGGACTCGGTGATATGAAAGAACGAGTCCGAAAGTGCAAAGGAATTTCGGATTTGATGAAGAACAACCTACAGAAGTGCAAAGGAATTTCAAATAAAAAAATGTAATATTGAAAAAAAATAGATTTTGCGTAAAATTTGAGCATAAACGCATATAGTGCGGATATTGCTGTTGCCTAATTACTTACACGGTTACGTTCAAGTCATGTGACGTATATAAACTGTACGTGCTTCAGATTACAACATTCCAAATGATAAAATAATTATTTTAATTTATTTTGAACTTCTATTAGAATAATATACTACAACGAATAATTGAATTAATTTTAATAATCATTTACTTTAATTGAAAAAATTTAATGACTAAATACGTTTCACACCGAAAGTATATAATGAGGTTTAGATTTGTGATTGAAAACTTTACCCATCTAGTCAAGTTTCGAAATTTTAAACGTTATAATTTTTCCACTTTATTAAAAAATGTACCTATCTTATACACAAAAATCATATCTAAATTATATAACTTGTTAAAAATTATTATGACTAAACAAATATTCATTATAATATAAATAATATTGTATTATTTCAAATGCGTAGGCGTACATAACAAAACCTTGGAAAATTCCTAACGACATTCGGAAAATTAGTTGTTAATCATTACGTAATACTTATAGTCTATATCCTCGCCTATCTCCCAATCTTTCGGCAGTTGAAAATTTCTTCGCACTAACAACACACCTATATAAGTACCCACACAAACTGAAAAAGATTCCTGAACACGCGGCGCCGTGCACTTACACTTACACCTAGCCTAACCCAACCGCCGATTTCGTGGAACGTGAGGGAGGAAACGGTCCTTGTGCTTCGAAATCCACCAATCGGCTCGCTTGCGCGGCCCCCCCGCGCACGCGCGCGAAGCGACATTCCAATCGTGCCACCCTATGGTGCGTGCGCGCGGCCGAAGCCGAAGCTCGCGCTGAGGTGCCGGTCGAACGTCGCGGTCCTCTCTCTCTCTCTCACACCATTAGGAATTAGGAAAGTGAGATAGGTATCGTCGTCATCCTGCGCGCGCGATTTTCCACAGCGTGTGTCGTTGTGTGTTGTATATGCGTGTGTCAAGCAAGCGTCAGCAGGTGGGAAGAAAAAGAGGAAGAAAGAGTCGTAAGAAATTCTTATCGTCGTCGACGTCGTTGTGGCTGGACCTTCCACTCGGTGCATATGCAGAGCTGGTGCGGGGCCAGGTGCGCGCCTCGACCGATGACAGTATGAGTAGCTTCAATGAGCTATCGTTTATGTCGTACAAAGAGCTCCAGGCACTCGCAGCCAAGCATCGCATACCCGGCAACATCAAGGTAACTTTTACTCTTCTTCACTTTTGACCATTTGTTCAGGTTCTACCTATTGTCGTCGCGTTAGGTTTCGCGAGGTTTCTATTGCTATAACCGGCTGAGAAATGGAAGCGGGTGCGCGCGAGCGCACGTATATAAGTATAACGTGTACCTAACGATGTGCCATATAAATTGCGCGTACGCGCGTTAGGTGTGTAAATTGGCAACGTCGCGTGCTGTGGCAATGATTGTTGAAAAATGAAAAATGGACATTGTTTCCTCGCGCTTGAAATTAAAGTCGGAATTTGCGCTCGGCTCGCGTATTATTCGAATGTCGTTGTTGCTTCTGATATGCTCGATTAATGGATTCATTAATGATACAAGCCACATTTGTACATTTCGGTCTCAGTTTATTTAAGAAAATTAAAAATTTGTGTACATTATTTTGATCTAATGAATCTCATTTCAGTCAATTATTCTCTTTCATTGATCATAATTCTAAACCTTGATATTAGCAAATTCTATGTGTGAGACAAGTGTAGAAACAAGTGTAAGTTAGTGTTTTTTACTTTAGAATTGGAATTTCTACAAATGTTTCACATTAATAATATTAGATAAGATCTGTAATCACTGCATAATAAATAATAGTTATACAATATTAATATTAACATTATTATTTAAAATAAATAATATTCATAATATTTTTTTTTGGCAGAAAGATTTGTTGATGAAAATTCTGCAAGCCATCAAGTGTGGTAACAAGTTGGAAGTATCTAAACTGCTGACAGATCTCAAGAAAAATCGTAAAAAGAGGACCAAACGTCTAAAAATTGTGAAAACAGAAGAGGACGTTTCACTGCAAATGGCTCTGAACAGTGATTCTCCTGGTTTATCTACACAAAATGATAGTTACTTATTTCCAAGTCAGCAACAACAGTACCCATTTCAATGGGTAAGATTTTTCTTTGATTATGATATATATAATAGTTTTACTGTTTTAAAAATTTTAAACTTTTCAATTGATACTCTTAGTAATTTTCATTTCACTAATAATTAAAATTTTTTTTTTTTGTAGTAGGTTTCATGTTTAATAAAATAAATAAATAAAAAAAATCATTGTATTATGCATTAGAAAAAAATCATCTTATTAATAGTAGATTAATAACATTCAATCTATGTATAGCTTTGTACTTCGCAGGTAGGAGCAGAAGAGGAGGTTGGTACAAGTAGATATGAAGACATCAGGTGTAATTTAAACTACAATGATCTCAAGCAATTTGTGTTATATACAAGTCAAGGTATACATGGTAATTGTGATACCAATAACAATTCCACACTGCTTGACGAGATAATGGATCTGAGAACAGAAAACACAGTGTCTAATTGTCGGTCTACCTTGGATGCCATTCACATGAATGGGACTATTCAGCAGCAGCAGATTGTCCAGACAACAGAAGAAAATGCTAGCACAAAAATGTCTCTTCTATTGAAAAAAATGTTGCAAGCTCCTGTAGGTGCCAATTTAGGTGAAATTGCTAGCCCAGTTTCAAGTATGTATTTATTGTTAACTGTATAGAACAAATTCTAAAAGAGAAATTTTTTAATTATAACTAAATGTTAATGTAGATATATAGAAAAACTTCTAAAAAGGTAACTGAAGTAAGGAAAAGCAGTTTTTAAAACTAAATTTATGACGTCATTTAATTTAAGCTATCTAAATCCAATAAATTTTATCATAAAAATCATTATTTTTAACAATTTAAAATTTGTATAGTATTGCTATTTAATTGGTTTATTACTTTTAAAAAATTAATTCTTAATTAATCGATTGTAGCCTGGGCTGTAGATCCGTACCAAATGAGAGAACAGTCGCCAGATAATTCTGAAACGATGACCGCAAAATCCGACATAAACGAGAACGACGAAATCTGGCAGGACAATGTGACAGGGGTGCAGACGGGCCTACCCTGTGTCTTCGAGAGTGAAGCAAGCTACAACGATAATCCATATTATCGACACACAGACAGTAATGCGTACTACAGATCGATCGACAATGGCATCGAGGTGAATTCGCTAGTGCGTTTTTAAAATTTGTATCACTTGAAGGAATAGTAAAATTTAAAATATTAATTTTCATAAATTGGAGTTTACAATCACTGATAGTTTACAAGTTTCAAATAAAAAAAGAAAAAAATTCGTTGAAAATAAACGTATGTTTTTATAAACAACAAAATTTTTATAATTCAATTTTTAAGAAAAATTATTTGTTTTAGTTTTTACCTATAAAGCTTTGTGAAGATAATTAATAAACGATATTTTGTAGTCTTATGATCAACCATACCAGTTTCCATTTTCGCCGCAAGCTGATGCGCAAGAAAATTGCAGGAGCTGGCTAGCCTCTAACAACCTCGACGTGGCTAGTTCCACGGATTACGGAGTAATCCCAGCCTCGAAACTGGCGCCCCTAACTTCGTTTGAGTACCAGAGCCCCGAAAGTTTGGACATAATGAACCCGAGCCCCGGAGGCTCGGCTAATATCATTCAATCCAACACTCAGTACGGCGTAAACACAGATCAACTGTATACGGTGAAGATCTTAATTTGATTTTCATTAATAATTAAAATAATTTAATGAACAAATGAACAGAAAAATTGAATACGCTTAATATATTTTTCGTATTAACAGGATTTACATCTTTTTCTAAACTATAAATAATTATATCAATCTCGTAATTATTAAAAAAAAAGTTTCTCCTAATAATATAATTAATGAAGGCTATTTTTTAAATTCAAAGTCGTAATTATTATTAATATTGAATTTATTATTTATATTGATAATATGAATGGTAATTAAAATTATTAAAAAAGAAAAAAATCAAATGATACACAGAAAATGACTTTATGTAAAGGCAATGGAAAGCAATGAAACTAGTATATTATTATATTATTTTTCAAATTTTTTCTAAGTAATGCACGTACTTGTACCGATAAATTACGTTGAATTGATAAAAAGATCTTATTTTACATACAAAGTGAATTTCAAATAATGAAATCTAAGTAAGATAAATAAGTAGATCAACTTGTTTCGTTTTGTTTGAATTCACCTTTTCTTTGCAAATATAATATAAATTTATATTATTTTTGAACAATTAATACAAGTATTAAAATTTGAATTTGTATGCTAAAATGATATACCCTAATTGTTAAATGATTAAATGCAGAGTCAAAACTCCATATTACCGGAGCTAAACTTTGACACACCGCGCTTTTACCAATCTACGACGGAGTACATACGACCACAAGAATCGCAGGACTACTACAGACCAATAAACACGGCGACAACCTCTTTCTCCCAAGATTTTTATGACTCGCAACCTCCTCCACCACCACCGCCACCTTCACAGCAGCAGCAACAGCAACAGTCGTGCGATCAATCGCACTGCGGCGATTACGGGCAGCAGTTGGCCACTGCCCCGATATATCACATCGAGCTCGACAGTTCTAATGCCATCGTTCCGTACAACGTAGGATATTATCAGGAGCAGCAGCATCAGCCGCCGCCGCCGCCGCCGCCGCCAAGCGTAGCGCCCAATCAGCCAGCGGCGCTGTTGCCCGCCGATCCGCTGCAACAGGTGCAGGATCAGCAGTACGAGAGTTACGCGTCGCCCACCAACGCGCTGGCACCCGCAACCTCACTGAATAATCCGCCACCCCCGTACGGTGAGTCCGTCTGTCACGCGTCAACTTGGGAATTTGTTATATTAGGCAGCTTGAACATCACGTGGATTTAAGCCTTCTTTATATTGAATTTTGCGGATCTATGCAATTTGATTTAATGTCAGATATTGTAACATTCTTAACAGCTTTATAAATCATGAAATGTATAACTAGACGCTTTAAACAGATTCAATATTTAAAGTTGTCAAAAATTTGATGCCTATTTTATTGTTCAGTGCTAAAAGTATACCAATGTATTTACCAAAATTTTTAAATGTTTTTATATTAGGTATGTTTAGGCTTATAGACTGGAAAATTTTAAAAAGAACATGGTAGTAAAAATAATAGTTTAAACATTCTTGGTTGTTACGAGCATTCTGGAAGATTCGAGGTCCAGACCTTTAAATAACGAAAAACGTATAATAGTATATTACACACCTAGGAAGGAAACAACTTGGACAGGCCATATCTCGTGTAAATTGACATCCGAGTGGAAGGTGAGGGTGGCAAACATGAGATGTGGGCTGGTCAATTTTACTCCCGTGGAGCGTATACTGTTTTTCATCATACCTGGGCCGCAAATATCACATTCACGTTTTTGAGCCGGGAGCGAAAGTGGCACTTTCGGCCAGGGTATGGTGAAAAAATAACTCTGATTCTAGAAAAATAATTCAAAATAAAAACTTTTTTACTGTTATTTTACAGGTGCAGGAGTACTGGATCAATATTGGCCACATTGGTCCTATGCCGATCGATATACTGTCGCCAGTCGAACTGGCGGTCGATCTTTAGAAAACGTGCTCAACCTGTGTACACCTAACTACGTGGACTATGCGAAACTCAACGATACTTGCTGTGTATTTAGCAATAAGACGCCTGTGATGACTCTTCGCAAAGGTTTCAATTCCGTGCCTGCGAACTATGAGACGCGAACCAGCGCTGGATTCAATGACACCGAGTTCCGACACCATAATTTCAACTCGAACGGGTTGTTGTACAACGATTCTTTACGCGCAGACGTGCCAACAAGTTTTACACCACCGCTATCTACGAGTTTATGTATAAACTCTTCATGGGAACAACAGACAGAAATTATTATTTAGGAAAATACGTACGTAATAAATTTTCTAGTTAAAACGAAAATTAATATTTTTCGTTTAAAATTATAAAATTACTTTTACATGATTATCTGTGTAAATGATTTCTCGAAAATAATTTATTAAATCATATATAATCTAATTCAGTTATTTGTTCACTACTTAAAAAATATATTTATTATTGTGTATTGCGATTAAAAAATCATTCATAATTAGATAAACATGTAAAAGATCAATTTTAAAAGTAAACAAATCACAAATCACTAGACGTCAACGTAATGTTTTACCGTGTTATGGTAAATCGAAATTTTCATTTTGACAGCATTACATTCTCATCACTTTGGATTTGATGCTGTTCATGGTTCATGTTGTATATTTTCGAATCATGACGTTCCTATATAGTCTTTGTAATGGACAGTGATATTTAACAATTAAATCTTGTCAATGTTAATTGGGCGTGATGAAAATGAATTTTGAGATTGTATGTCATTACGATTGATTTCATTATTGGTCTCTTTTAAAAAAAGTACCGTTAACGGTCAAAGTCAAAGTTACTAAATGGAAACAAATTTTAAGATTACAACATAACTGTAATCTGTCAAACTTTATTTTTTGTATTTCCGGTCATATGTCTAAATTAAAGACTGTCTGAAAACAACTAATATTATTTTGAAACGGTAAGTAAAGCATATGTGAAAAGGTTATAAGTATGTAACTCACTAAATATTTAATACTATTGATTCACTATCCAAAATGTGAATAATAGCATTATGAAGTTTTGTAATTATTACCATTATACAATATTTAAGTTACATAAATATAAATGAAGATAAAGCTTGAGAAGAACCGGTAATTTGAACTTAAAATGTGTAAAGTAGATTATCGGTAAATATGGTAAATCATATTCAAGTCATAATACCTATTGCTCATTTACATAATGTTTTAAGAAAATCACATCTTTCAAAACACTATAGTATTGATCTAGAAGTGATGATAATGTACCTGTCTGTACATATGTGTCCCAAAATAAGATAATGTCACTGTATAATATATAAATTTCTTATACAAAGTTTTTTCTAAGTAAAAAGTCTTCTACAATAGAAGTCTTCCCTGCTTATAAGATATCAAACTTAGCGCCTAATGGAGATTACTGAAAAGAAAGCTACATTTTGAAGTAAATGTAGAAGAAAGTATAAAAAGAGTTCCTATATGTAGATTAAGAAAAAAATGCAGTTGTGTAACAAATACGTGCTTTTGAAGTACAATTACGCATAAAATACCATGTGGATTTCTATATAGGTACGTGTATCTTTAAAAATGACGAATTGTACAAAATTAATCGTTACGTAGCATTACTCTTCCTAAACATCCTGCATTATATTTCTAACATCACAAGCAACTGATCTGTAATTGCGTTATTACAAATATCGAGTTCCCCCAAGGTTTTTTTAAGCTCAATAAATTTTTTTTTACTTTTGTATTTAATATTTATTTATAATTTATCCTGTGTATATCGTCTCAATAAACTGAACCACTCAGTTTTCCAAATACCTGTCATTGTTTATTTACGCAACTATATTCTGTTCTTGCTTATCTTACAATCTATCTACTACATCAATATAAGCTTTCTACAAACAGTAATAAAAAAAAGAAAAGAAAGAAATCTTACCTGGAACCTGTTCGGGCTGGAACTGCTGTTTGATGTAGTTGAAGACTCGTAGTGCCATCGACTCCCTGCGCTTGTGCCTATAGATGATCTCGCTGTCGGGCGTGCTGGAACCTCGGTCGCGCGCTCGTCCCGTCACGTGCACGCTGTACATCGTCGATGGCGACAGCTCCTATAGCTGCATATATACACTACGCGTTTGATTTCTCAGGTGTGCAACTTTTTGTCATTTCATGGAGTCTATGATTTATACCGAAAGGAAGTAGGTTCCACCCGACACGAGGGGATCGTAAGTTTGTTACTGGGGCTGATAGGTGCTAGGGAATAGGCTGAAATACTTCTTGTAATGGGATTTTGGTGTTGATCGTCTTTTATCAAATCGATTGCTATTTATTTCGAGATGCAAATTTTAGTTTTTTATTAATGTCTATATAGATATTATTTATTAATAAATTTCTTACCTATTTATAAATTTTACGGAACGTAGTGAATCAGAAAGTTAACTTAATGTATAAATACAAAATGAAGATACGCGATAGCTTAAGGATACAATGTCCTAAGCGCCCATCTTTTAACTGTAATTCAGACGAGTTTAATTTACCTTTACAGAATATCGTTTAAGACCAGTTAATTAAACATGAACGCTTTTGTTCTAAATGTTAAACATCTACCTGTCTGGTGCAAATGCGTCTGCCGTAAGATGGAATTAATTTGAAATAAATAATTTTAGTCCAAAAACAGACTACTATAATAATACATTCAACAAATTTTAATAAAGTTACTTACTGTTGTAAAATTTACTTCCGTTTACTTTTTTATTCTTTTACTTTGTGAACAAAAACAAAAACTCTGTATTTGTTTATCGACTGTAAAGCACTAATAAATATCTAACATCATTTTAATATATTTGAAAATTTCTTAGTTGAATTATACTCTTTTAAGTAAATTTTAAATTGAGCGTATTATAACTGAAGATGTAATGACTTCAGAAAATGTAGAAAATAAATAATGCCAACGTCAACTGCAAGTGCAGCTCATTATTTTCACACGCGATTTACTTAAGCGTGGCTATATAGTACGCGAATTTAATTAAAAATATTATAACGCTTTTTTCATGTTTTCTTGAAAATTATTAATTTAGAAACAATTTTTTATACTTATTTGTTATATTATAGTTTAAGTGAAATATTAGTCTTAAAGAAAACTAAAATAAAACAAGGGAAACTTTGTAGGGGCGATATTTCGAAAACTGCAGTTTTCGAAGATAGATAACTCGTTCATGTTTAATTGACTAAAGTCTAAAAATATATATTTCCGAGCAGTAATTTAAACTGCTCCAAATTAAACCTGCTGGGCTATATGTACTTAAGTTAGTTCATCCCCTGCGGCAATGTATATTAGAAATCTTCATTCCTGTTAAATTATTCGAAGCAGGGAATGTGTGAAATATATAAAAAGGTTTTTTTAGTGGAATTGCGTATGTGAAAATTAAATGAGTTCTTTTTATTTCTGCGTGCTTGTTTTTATTTTGCAGTATAAAATAGATTAATAGTATAATTAGATTATTGCCCCAAAGTTCATGGAAGCGACTTTTGTCGTTAAAAAGGTGATAATTTTAATGTCAAACTCATTGTAATTTTTTCTTAATTAAAAAAAAAAAAAAAAAACAAGCAAACAAATTTCACGGTATCTGTATCGTATATCGTATAAAGGAAAGCATACTATATGGACGACATTTTATCCGCAGGGAACCTATAAAAAGCAACTTAATTTACATAAAGAACGTGACTTCGGGGTTAAGCTTGTGAGATAACTGAATAACATAAAATTCCCGAAAAGAATATTTTTTAAAAACTAAGTATATACCATTTTTCAAAAGGATCATTTTATGTCCTTTTGTAGTTAAAATTTGATGGTTATCATTATCATTTTATAGTAATTTTACATTTCTATACAACCAAAGTTCAATTATTATTATTAAAATAATTCATTAAATAGAAGATTTGCATTCATCTTATTTAAAAGCAATTAACATTTGTCCAAGTGAATTTATAAACTTATTACAAACATTCCAAAAATACATAATAAACATTTCTATAATACAAAAAAAAAAGGTTTACAAATAAAAATAATTTTCTCTGCATCAACGAATCCCTTAAAAGCTATAATACTAATTAATATTTATTTGTATATCACACGCGAAATCTCTACCAGCCATAAAATAATTTAAACCCGAAGTGTACTCCAGAAAAAAGACATTTTTCACATTGTTGATCAATCGGCTCCGCCTACTCGCTTTGAATTACCGCGATTTCCCTTTATAAATAGCCACGTGTAACGCATCACAGCATATAAAACAGCAAAAGGACGTTCAATTAAAACTAGCGCGCGTAATAAGAACTTGAATAACAAAGCAGAAAAACCGCTGTATACATATCCACGCGTACAACATGCACGCGCGAACAACAACAACAAAAAAAAAACCACAAGAGAATTTATTTCGAAGCTCGTCAAAAATTCACGCGCCGCAAAACAATTTAAAAATGCAAAAACTGCCGTAGGTACCTATATATATACAAGACACGCAGCGCAGAAAAAAGCCGCGCGCGCGTGCGGTCGTCGGCTGCGACACATCCCCCTTTGCGTACCTATATAAAAGAGCGCTCGTATACAGCACGCAGTATCTCGCGCGCGCATTCAAAATTCAACGCAGCCCGTGCGTGTCCTCCCCTAAATTACGCCAAAAAGAAAGAAAGAAGAATAATAGAAAACCCAGGGAACGGCAAAATTGAGCGCTTCAAGTGGCGCCCACGGCGGCTCTCCTATACCCTTAACGAACTTCTGCCGAAAGGGAGCAAAACAAAACTACGGCGGGCAAACTCACCTGCGGGCAAACTGCGTCGTCGTTTGGAGGAATGGTGCGTAAGATCACCGAAGTTGTTCCTTCCCACGCGGAAGACGAGGAAGGTGGACGGACGCGAGGAAGAAGCAGCGAACCGCAGCCAACGGCCGTCCGCATGAAACTCGGCCAGCGAAAGCTCTCTCCTCTGCGTCGCGAAAAAGATACCTACCTACCTACACACCGCACACGGCGGCGGCGGCGGCAGCGGCGTCGGAGTCGGCGGGGGAGAGAAAAAAGCGAGAGAAAGAGAAACAAGAGAGCGCGCGCGCTATGCAGATATCTATGTACTGTACTATACTAAGCTCATACACCGACGCCGCACTCGCGCGCGCTCGCCCTTTGTCTTTCTCTTTCTCAACTCGCTCTCTCGCTCGCATGCATCTTTAATGAGGTCCTTCACTGGGCACCTAATTATTTCACCGCGGGCGAGTACGCGCTGCTTTTTTTATGTTATACCTATCTCTCTTTGTGTATGTATGTATGTATGTATGTCGCTCTTGAGGGGGAGAGGATTGTGATGCACGGCTTTTGTTTATGCGCCGGGCGGTGCGTATATAGGTGTGTGTATATATATGCGGATGCGGCGGGAGTAAGCGTAGAATTGGAGACGCGAGGAAATTTAAATGTATGTTAATTGCGGAGACGCCGGGACTTATAATTTGGGATGAAGGCGCGCGAGGAAGAAAGGCCAGTATACTTAGAAGGTGATGCTTTTATTTGTAAAAGTTGCGGGTTGTGCACGCGATGCGGAGTTGTATAATATAGGAATGAGCAATTCTAGAAAACATATAAAAAAATGGGTAAAAAAACTTTCTTAAATTGTTGTAGGGCACACCTACCAAATCAAGTTTTTTTATTCTAAGGACCTATTTGATAGTGCAAAAAATCTGGAACATTCAATTGGTTGGCAAGCTTTTTGCGAATAAGATTTCGAAAAAGTGCTTATTTTTGACCCTCAAACATATATCATCTCGTCAAGGAGAGTTGCACATAGGTATCGACGCCCCGTACGAAGAAAAGCACAACTTATTCAGCCCGATTCGCGACGCCCGGACGAAAAAAAGCACAGCGCGCGGCACCCGGGTGAAGAAAAGCACAACTGTTCAATCGCTCTTTTATTAGATTTATTTAAATACTATAATGAATAAAATAAAATTACTTGAGCATGGATTCTCTTTGGGAAAGCAACCTGCTAATGAAGTTTGCAGCAGTTTTTATGTTTGCTATTCGTAAGGTGTTCTATTTATAAGAATGCAATAAATAGTGCTAATCCTTTCTTCCGAATCGTGCTATTTTCTTCGTCCGGGCGCTGCGAATTGTACTTTTCTTCGTCCGCGCGCCGCGATTTGTGCTTTTCTTCGTCCGAGATTTTGAGCTGTGCTACTTTTCGTCCCAGATTTTGAGCTGTGCTAGTCTTCGTCCAGCTCCGTGAGCAGTGCTTTTCTTCGTATGAGGCGTCGATATATATTAAAAAAAAGAGAGGAAATAAAACTGGAAAATGTCGGCTTTTATTTGCTCTTTACTGGATGATAAAGTGTTTATTTCTTCAAAAGTTGCGCACGAGTTCAAAGATAAATGCGGCGAGTGCCGGATCATGCGTAAAAGTTTGCGGCGGAAGCGGGCACAAAAGTACCGAAGAAAAAATCCACCTTTTTACCGGATCCGGCAATACTGTAGTAATTAACATTTAGTCGACATCTTATTGATTACTTTCAAATAATAAGTTAAAGTAAAGTTAAGATAAAGATACAAAGATAAGCAAAAAGATATAAAAAAGATATAAAGATACAAAGATAAGAAAAAAGATATAAAGATACAAAGATAAGTAGAAAGATATAAAGAAGATAAGATCAAAAGATGATTAGATAAAATAATTAGATTAATCGGCGGATAAGTAGATCAATATTGTGATTTCAATATCGTCACTAAATCAGTCATCTTTTGGCTTTTGGCCGTATAGGCCTTTGGTTACAGTTTGTTTACAGTACTCGTCTACAACTCGAAATATAAGCACTCGCCTTTGGCTCGTAAATACTGCAAGCTCCACCCTTCGTCTAAAAAAGGCCAGTTTACGCTCTTGCTACACAATATACTATGTTATTGCAAAATCGGAAAAAAATCTATCTTTTACTTCGAAAAAATTCTGGACAATATAAAAATGCAGTTAGTGTAGCTGATTCGGACACTTTTCAGATTAATTCTCTCCAGCAAGCTAGTGAAAATGAATCAGAAAATTTGAAATCATAAGTCACATTTTTCACATTTGTTAATGTCTTCGTTAAACTATTTCGTTCTAGGGCGTAATATTATATGTATTCGCCCTTGCAAGCGTAAAATTATTTTTTCTACATCATTCAACTTTAGTCAAAATGATATTTTTTCTTTTTTTATGCAGATACATTTATGACAAAATATTTAAATCGCACTTCTTCAACTCGCTTCGCTAAACCAGGCTTACTATAGATCATTACCATATAAGTTATGGAATGGTTTTCTACCTTATTGCTATGATCATATTCTTTGTATACATGTGCAAATCCCATAAAAGTTGCGACAAAACCCGAAATCACGATTTGAAAAATTTTTTTCGAGCACACCTTCGGCGCTCTTCTTTATTATAATATATAAAATGAAAAGTCGCAGTTGAGCATCGTCCATCAAGTTGCCTATTTTATCTAGAGCAACTTCTTACTTTTTAAGAAAATGTCAAAAAA
>UXGD01001214.1:0-37916 GCA_900474315.1 Torymus auratus | reverse complement strand
CTTAATTTGGTGCCCGAGATAGCGCCTTATTGGATATGAGGTATCGATGTGGCGTTTTACTCCCTGACAACGGGGAGTAAACACAATACTTTATGCGTGGTATACGAAAAAAGTAGTTAGTGATGATTAACCAATAGCAAGCTATTGAAGTGGCCAACTAATATTCCATAGAAAAGTGATTCAAGTAGAAAAAAAGAGCTTTAATTTGAGATGAGAACCGTTAAAATCGTCCAATTTGGCGTGAAGTTAGGTGCATTTGAAAATTGCGAAAAATGACCAAAAATGATTGAATTACGTGGATTTGGAGAAAATCGCTAATTTTTGGTTATTTTTCGCGTTTTTCAAATGCATGTAACTTTGAGCAGAACCGACCGATTTTTCCGATTCTCATCTCAAATTGAAGTTCTATTCTTCTACTTTAATCGCTTTTTTGTGGAATATTTTTTGTCTGCTTTGAAAGCTTCCTTTAGGCTCATCGTCAGTGACTACTTTTCGTCCATTTTTCCCATGTTAAATTCCCACAAGAAAAATGAAATGCAGCAAAAATGGATGTCATCCACTTTTCGATTTTTAATGTTATTTTCACATAATATCGTCGTTCCGGAATAGAATAGAGTTATCTGGGAATCCGGTCGTAAAAGGTGTTATTTCGGAGTCCGCTCGTAGAAGGCGTTATCTCACACGACAAATTTTTCAGATTCAGATTTAAGTAGGCAGCACTGCCTAGACCTATAATATTCGTGTGAGATAATGCCTTCTTCGGACGGACTCCGAGATAACGCCTTCTACGAGCGGACTCCGAGGTAACGCCTTCTATGAGATAACGTCTTCGAGATAATGTCTATGAGATAACGCCTTCTCAGATAACGTCTTTTACGACTGGATTCCCAGATAACGCCATTCTATTCGGGAGCGACGATATGAGGTATAATGAGCCAGAAAAACGTATCGGACAGGGATGCTCCTAAAAAAATTTATTGACCTTTTTGGAACACGAAAAGGGTAAACAAATTGTGGATTTACTCATATACTTTACGTTTAAATTGTTAGAATTATAAAATCCCTATATTATTTTTAATAGAGCGTTTATTGTATGAATCGTTGCGCGACGAAATATCTTATAGGATATACAAATTTTGAAAGACTTGAAAAATTTTCACCCAATTCGTGGTTTTGACCGCTCAAACTATTTATCTGGTATATTTCTTTAAACTTAAAGAATTTAAATGAAAAAGTAACAAGTATCCAGACGCGTCGAAAGTCATAGTGTCACTGAAGACAGCCTGAAAGAGATTTGATAAATGATTTAGCATAAAAAATTATTTCAAGATAAAATCATTCATTATTCATGAGACACTCTTTTAGGAGATTTTCAAGACGAATCAGGATATATTTCTTATTCCAAAGTAACATTTTTTAATTTTTTATAAAACACGCTTATTGCATGTTTATTCCAAGTTGTTTTTTTAAACTCCAAAAAAAACTAATTACCTGTCGTATCTGTGATTTTAAAATATATATAAAACAATATTAAAACAGAAACAAAATCTTCATGAATAAAAATTTCTATCTTGGTTAAATCATGAAATTAAATTTTCCTATACCTTTACACATTATACTACAAATTAAATCTCACTTACCGTCTCGTAATTTGAGACGCAGAAGATAAAAACTAATAACACACGCCACGCGTGCGCGCGCGTGCTCCAAAATACTTTCGGCGCCTCTAACCGCGTCTCTATAAAAACCTTTCTCTTTTTTCGAGCACACAGAGAGCCTCCTGCCAGCTCCACCTCGCCCCCCGCACAAAGAAAAATCGAAGAAAAATAGGTGTTGCTCCACTACCTACTCTAGCCACACGTACTCGTCGCCCCTTTAAACGTACTCCCGGCCATTGCAGACGCCACCTCAAATACCACCTCATACCCACACATACGCGCTCCTCCCCACCCCGCTGGCTGTTTACTATATACAGCAGTGGTGTCGTCGTCGCTGCTCTGCGTCGCTGCTGCTGCTGCTACGGAACGACACGACAATCAGCTGTGCTGGGATATCCGACTCGCGCGGACGTGTTATATATGCTCCGTATCTCATCATGACTCTTCATCGTCGTCAATCGTTCGGATTGCACTCGCTAATCGATTGATAGTTACTGAAACCTCGCCTAACTCGTTCCTGAAGATCATCGACGAGCAGCTGTCTCTGCGTGTGGCGTGTGTAGCGCTTATATTCTCGGGGGTTTATATATGAGGTAGTGCGCGTATAGCGAAAGAGCGAGAAAAGTGGAGAGAGCTCGAGAAGGGATTTGTACGCGAGTGACGACGGACGGGTATAGCAAGAGGGAGAGGAACGGAGAGAGAGTGCTGGAGGAACTAACTCTCAACGTTGACACGATGTCGGACATCAAGAGCCTCGAGCATCCGACGCTGAAGGTAAATAAATAAAAGGGAGAGAGAGATAGGAGCAGTATGCATGCACACGCGCTCTACCAGCCTACGTAGTAGGTGCAGTGTGCGTCTCTCTTTGTGCGTTCCTCTCTCTCTCCCCCACTTCCAGAGAGCGAACTATCGCTGCTCATGCACTGCTGATGCTTTCGTCATCGCGTGTATCACACACGCCCGTCTGTTTATTTTCTGCTTTTCTACGATTTTTCCCTTCCTTGGTTCCTCGCTTGCACCCCCATTTGCATAAAAATTTTACAATTTTCTTTCGAGGGTTAGGTGCTACTCCCGTTTGTTTACGCGTAGATGAAAACAAAGAGATGTGGGAGAGAGAGAAGATAAGGCGATTTTTCGGGCCCTCTCTGATGCGCAATCGATATGTTTATACTGGACGAGCGCATCGTTGTATATTATATGCGCATGCATGATGCTTCGCGTCAGATGATGATTATGATAATGCTCTTGCTGAGATGATGAAGGCAGAATCATTGTTTTGTTTTTGTTGGGCTTTAAATGCTTGAGTAATGCAGGTGGAAGATGATGTTTAGGAGATCAATTTTTGGCCCTGCTGAACTGTGGAGCCACCTGTTTTTATTGCTTGGCTTGGATATAATCCATTTTTTATCCTATCATATCATACACTTATGTAAATGCAAAAAAATTTTTTAGAGCCTGATATAGTTGTATTACAAATCACGTTATTTGGTTATATCTAATTAACCTTAAGTCAGAAGATTTTATATTTTTCCTATTACCTTTTCTTTCATTCTGTGAATTTGTAATACACTGCATTACTTCATGTTGTTTCATTTTTCCAAAGTGCTAACCTAGAAGCAAGTTTTACTCACCTGCTCCATTACTTACCTGCATTATTCATGATCCATAAAAGTGCAGTATTCTAATGTACATGTTTTTAGGATTACCAAGAATCTTAGGTCAAATGTAAAAATATTTTTATTTTTTAAAAGCTTAAACTTAACATATTTATTAGTTTAATTATCTGAAGTGATTCTATCCAAAATCATTAATATCAATCAGTGAAAATGAAGAAAATTTCCATGCTTAATAATTTTAGTAACAGTTTAATTTTTTTAATTATTTCACTATTTATTTTTATTTGACTAATCTGGTAACTAAATTTAGTGGTTTAATTGTTTCATTTTTAATTTGCAGGTGCCATATGAACTGCTGAACAAGAAATTTCGTTCGGCACAAAAGACACTGGATCGAGAGGTCTCTCATGTTCAGGCATCAACAAACGAATTTGAAAAGAGCCTGAGGGAAGATGAACAGGGTGTACCAACAGGTGAAATTACTCGTCTACTGGGTGGTGTGGTAGCCAAATTGCAAGTTCTCAAAAGAAAAGCTCAAGAGTCCATTGCAGAGGAGCTACAGGCTGGTATGGTGTGCAAGCGAAGGCTGGATCATCTGAAAGACCATGCCAATACAACACCTAGTGCAGTGAATCAATGGAGAAGGCAAAGACTAGACAGAATGCTGGTAGAATATTTCCTTCGCAAAGGATATTACAAAACTGCCATGAAGTTAGCTGATGCTAGTGATCTTAGAGATCTGACAAATATAGGTAATGTAATTCTCATCTAGATTTATGCATTTCTAGGCAATTACAGAAATGATTTAATTTTAAAATTATTTTGTTTTAAAAATTATTAAATAACAGTGTTAAAACATTATAAAGTATGGTCACTTATACAAAAAATAATTACTTAATTGTTGTAAGGAGATCCAATTATTCATACCAGATATAGATTACACTAATTCATTTACTTTTTTTTCCTTTTTCTTTTCGAAAATTGACAACATGAATGGCAATTTTATAAACAAAAATTATTTCAATCAAAATAATTGTCAATAATACCGACAATAATGTAGTAACTATATTCTTCTATAACCCTCATATTCACCAATAATAAACATTCCAGACGTATTCATGGTCTCGAGCGAGGTGGAGAAGTCGTTAGCGAACCACGAGACGGCGCGTTGTCTAGGCTGGTGCCACGACAACCGCTCGAAGCTCCGAAAGCTCGGTAGCACGATGGAATTCAATCTCCGTGTGCAGGAGTTCATCGAGCTGGTGCGAGCCGACCGGAGGCTTGACGCTGTCAAACACGCACGCAAGTGTTTTGCCAATTACGAGGATCATCAGTTGTTGGAAATACAGGAGTGCATGGGACAGCTGGCCTTCCCCGCGGATCCACAGCATAGTCCGTACAAGGACCTGCTCGATGAGAAACGGTAAGAGCGATAGAAAATCGATCGGGAAATATAAAATTCTTCATTATTTATTTTTTTTAATGTGATAATAACTGTCTGAGAAACTGAAGTCAAGTATAATACTTTAGTGTGAAACTGATATTGACCGGCTTATCCCTGATTTTGTAGATGGGAAAGGCTAATCAAGCAATTCCGCTACGAGAACTACCGACTCTTCCAGCTGGCTAGTCAAAGCGTGTTCACGGTGGCGTTGCAGGCAGGCCTTTCGGCCCTGAAGACGCCCCAGTGCTACAGCGTGAACAAGGAGGGCAAGAATCCCAGCTGTCCAGTCTGTCACGAAACGCTCAACGAGCTGGCGACTCCGTTGCCCTTCGCTCACTGCTCCCAGTCGAGGCTCGTCTGCAGCATCAGCGGCAAGGCCCTCAACGAGTACAATCAGCCAATGATGATGCCCAATGGCTACGTCTACGGAGAGAAGGTCGGTAACTGAAAAAAAGTCTTCGCGACGAAAGAGACACTGGTCTTATTTCGAAACGCTGATTTTGTCGTTGTTGTTTTGATAACGTATGTGTGTTCTGCTGAATTTTTAATGTAACGTTGTGAAATTGTGTGTTTCAGGCTCTGGAAAAAATGGCACAGGAAAACAACGGCACTGTTATTTGTCCAAAGACCAAAGAAGTATTTCCGTTTAAGAAAATTGAGAAAGTTTACGTCATGTAAGGAACTGGAGCACAAGTTGTATCATACACATTAGATTTAATTCCTTCTTATCTCACACTAGTTTAAGAATTTTTTTTGGATTATGTAGAGTATCATTCATAATATTTACTTGTAAACTTAATTGTAAAAAATTATCACGTAAAAAATAAACTATATTTTCCAGAAAAATCTTTGGTTCTTTTGATTTATTAAAAAAGACAATAAAAAGAGAACAAGTGGGTTTAGATTTTTTTATAATCATTTATTTAACGTCTTTATCTACTTGATAGGATGGAAACGGCATGTGAATTCCATGTACATATGCATTCTTAACTTGGACTTTTAATTTTACAATGCTGAAATGTATAAATTTAATCATGACGAACGCGCAGTGTTTTTATTATTCCTTCTTTTTTACAATTCGCTATTTTCCATCGCCTTGTGTAACTAAAAAAAGAAGTCTATTCGTCACCCTGCTGTGGTTACCTTTACGGTTGAACGCAATTCGCTGGCTCTTTGGCGGTGTTCGGTTTTAATGATAAATTAACGCCTAAACTAGATGACGAAGAATTAAAACGTAAAACACACATTGTGACCGAATCGACATATAAAAATATTCCATCTATTCTAAATATTAGTGTTCGACACTCTTCAATAAATTGGATCGAATCGAATTTTTTCTCTTCTTTTATTTTTACTTTATTTCCTGAATTTATTGTCTGCATTGCTTATTGAGGAGGATTGTCCATCTACGAGGATATTGGACTAAACTTTATCGCTTCGCGTTAATCGCCCGTGACAAAAAAGTACAATAACATAAATTATGCAGTTGTAGACGCAAATACATAAAATCATATTTTATAACTATCTACATAAAAACTATAGAAAAGATAAAAATACACAAATTTTATTTATGTTAATCCATTTCAAAATGTTCTGATGCTTTTGCGCATAGAAACTTTTCTTAACATGATTTATTAAAATAAGTATTAAAAACAGTTTGTGGAAGCATAATCGTTATATTATTATCACATAAATAAAATTCATGTATATCGTGCATTATATAACAATAATTCGGCAATATTTGTAATTTACACCTATTTTTGACAATGTCATAAAACTTATAGATAAATGTGGAACACAGACAAATCGTATACACTGTATGTATGTTTAGTGTTTTTCGAGCGATTTGGCAAATATTGAAAGTTGTGACTCAGACTTTGAAAAGAAATCAATTAAAAAGCAGCGTTAGTCATAGGTTCTTTCAACAATTTACAAAGTCGATCATAAAATTCCATCACTGCGTATCGAGAATGAGGTAAAGTTAATGCTGATAATGGAAAAGTTGTATATGTAGTTTAAAGAGATATGACGAATAAAATGCATAGAAGATTTTGATTTATGTTGAATAGATAGATTAATGAGTTGAGTAAGATGTGATGTGAAAAGTTTATGGAAGAGGATTTGATACAAAAGAAAATACTGTTAGAAAACATCCATATAATATTTTGCAGTTCCAAATGTACACACTGTATACCTATATATATATGGAAGTTTTCTTACATGAAAGTTTCTACTAAAAATATGGAAAGAAATGATCGAGATTGGCATTACAATAATTACAATAGAAAATTATAAATAATTCTATAAGATCTACAAGAACACTTCAGGAAAAATATTATTAATTTTTTACGTCAAAACTTAAAAGTTATAAAAATCTTAGATGTCAAAATTGAATATTTATAATTAAAAATAAACTTATCGACTATAGAAAAAAGACCTTACGTGATTGTCAAAGAGAAGCTGATTTGGGTATATAAATAGATGTATTTACGTTTTTCATTTTACTTTAAAAAGTGGAAAAAGTGTAAAAGTTTCAAGTGATGATTCAAGTATTAAAAAAACTGTCGTGCAATTGTACTATATATCACGATTTAATCTATAATCGCAAATCCATAGAAACAATAATAATTAATAATAATAGCAATATATATAAAGATAAAAACGGTATAAAAATGTATTACAACAATGAGAATCTTGGCTTTAAATTCTCTGCTTTGCTCAACGAAAACGCGTCAAGTCTATGGCAGCGCTGTATTCATTCAATCATCTTTAAAAACGTGAGCTCTATAATCGAGATTATAAAAGATTCCACTTTTATCTTTTATTTAAATGTACAATTCTTTTTTATTCCTTGCCGGTTATAATCGTAATATACATGTGCTTAACAAGCGGCTGCAGTTTAATATTATTTACTTTTATTACTTTATTCTTTTAATAACATTTGCTGGTTTATTATCCCCTTCTTCCTTCAACGTTTATAAGGCTTTTTGGTCCAGCTGCTCCGGTGTTAGAGTAAAAGCTTTTTCCCCTCTCTGACGCGTGCGCAATTGAAAATCCGTGTAGCACAAGGGATATAAAAAGTAGCGTCTAGTACGATTTTTTGTAAACTCGCTAGTTAAAACGGGAAAAGGGAATATTCACGATTACCCGATCACTCTAGCTACAAGTTGCAAAAATCAATAATAGAAAAAAAAATCATCTAAAATTCATCATCTTCATTGCAAAACCTAACGACCGATAAAAATCAGCGTAATCGTGTATATTCTTTTTTCGCCCTCGACCCACCCCACGGATTTTCTACTGCGCCACCTTTAAAAAGTACGCAAACTCTTCTCTCGGTCTCTCTTACACTCACGCGCTAGTCGCGTGGGTAATCGTGCCTATCTCTCTACATGATCAACTTCAACAAACGAGTCTCCGTGGTCTCAACGCAACCCCGCGCGCGAGCTATCAATAGCTTTAAAAAATAACGACGATATAAGAGAACAAGTATATCTTCCCTCCTCCTCCTCTTTCCGAAGCTCGACATTAATGAGGTCACTGTAGAATCGGCCGGCGCAGTCGCCACCGCTTCCGGCGCGCGCTCTTCCCTCCTATCGGGGTATTTTTCTTTTGAGCTTCTCTCTCTCTCCCTCTTCTCCTTTCTCTCTGTCTCTGTGTCGTGTGAGATCTATACACGGGCGGTGCACGCGTGCGTGCGCGCGCATTAGCCAAAGGTCTTGACGGCAAGCGGCATGACCCATGAGAAGGCGATGCCCGAGAAGACACCGGTGACGAGGAACGCCGCTCCAAACATGCCCGCTGTGGACGCATACTGAGGCTCCACCGTGCTAAAATCACAAATCATTATTATTATTATTATTTATTTGTCTAAATTAATAAATAGCAATTTTTAAGTTAAAAAGTCGGATTCAAAGTGTCATTAATTTCAAATAAATAAATTAAAAGATGGAAAAATTGTTTCTTCAGCAGAATCAATATGATTTCAAATTGTTTTTTTAAGCAATTCAAGATAACAGACCGATCATCTCTATACTGGGACACGCAACAAACCGGTATTTATATAACGCGTTGTTCTTTACTTCAATCCAAGCACAATTGAGAAATGAAGAGAAACTCTGTATTTTATAAGAAAAAAAAAATCAGTTTTATGTGTTAATAATAATAATTGTTCTCACCTAGAGCAGTACATCATGGCGACGGATGAGAAGTAACCACTGGTTATGCCCATCGCCACGGCAATAGCAAAGAACATCCAGTCATCTTGGATCAAGATGAGCGACCGGTCGCTCGCCTCGATTCCCTTTGGCAGATAGTTGCAGACCAAGAAGAGCGGTATGAACAAGGCGCGCAGCAGGATCGGAACGATGACGAATTGTTTACTGGGCTGGAACATTACAAGCAAACGCGTAATTATTAATTCAATCAAATTTATACTTCGGTGAAAAAACTATTTTTTTTTACTCACCCATTGGAAGAGCGAGGCGATGTAGCTTCCCAACATAGCGGTGACGTTGAAGGTCATGAAACACATGAGCGTCACGTAGAACTGGCTTGGGACGATGAAGTCCGGGTCGGACCTCTGGATGTCAGACTGCACGGAGGGGAATAGGGCGAGGGTGATGAAGAAGACGAACCAGACGTTGAAGCATTGCAGGGCGCATTGCTTGAAGACCTTCCACAGAGGCGGCCGATTCGACACTTCGCGACCGTTGTACTCCAACTTCTTCTTCTCCGTCTCCTTCTGGGACACGTACTCGTGGTACCGGTAGAAGCGCTAAAATTCGAGAGGAAAATTTTTCTTTTATTTTATCCATTATTCTAAAATAAAGAACGAGGTGAACTAGTGCCAATTACACGGTAATGAGTCACCAGTCCAATAAGTCAGCTATATACACTGTATAGAGCGCTATTATTACACTTACATTGATCGGCAGTGCGAAGTACGTGTCGAAGCAGGCGAGAAGTACAAAAAGCGCTGTTATAAAATAGTAGATCGCCGAGGTACGTGGATTCGGCGCGAAGTACTGGGCGAGTAAGCTAATAATAGACGTAAAGGTTCCACTTATGTTCTGTAACGCAAATAAAGTTCATGTATTAATATAAATATAACGCTTCTTGCGGTCTTATTATCGGCTCGATTAAAAATACGCTTTATATTGATAGGGACGCTCAAGTGTCGAGAAAATATAGACTCGAGACAAAAAAAAAGTCGATATGAAAATTCGAGCGGGCTAAAGTTATTTTAAGTATATGACTAAAGATTAAGAGTTGATCCTTACCGAACCCAACACCACTGCTCCGGTATACTTGCCTGGCAGCTTTGCTGCCATACCGAACACCGAGTTCTGGTAGATACCGTTCGAGGCTGAAAAAAGACAATGCATTCCTTATAGCACATACGTATATAGTATATCTCAATAATGAATGGAAGAATGATACATACTATTCAAGACGACGATAGAGATCATCGTTACCCAGAAGAACGCTCCGGGCCAGCTGGACGTATCGGTCATAGCGAGTACGACGGTGAACACGAATATCAGCACTTGCACGAAGATGCCCCATACTATGCGCGTCGTCAGGTTACCTCTGCGAAAATTCAATTTTTCATTCACAAAAATAAATCACAATTATTCAACGAACAACAATATACTCTTCATTGTTTTCAGTATATTATACTCACCCCAGAGGTAAAAATATGTTCAGCCAGTTGAACAGGAAATTGGGCACCTGAGCGCAGAGACCCACTGACGCGAGGAAGTTCTCCGCGTAGGGCGAATCGAAGCCCGTGTAGTTTCGCGACAACTTGTGGTCGACGAAGTACTGCCAATAAGATGACGTCAGAGTTAGTCAATTATATAAGAATATGTTTGGTCATGCGGAGATAAGATATAATATATACTCACGCCCTTCGCCGTGATGAACATGTTCCATGGCATCAAGGCGCCAATGCCGTGCAGTATCATTATAAACAACACGATGTTTAATCTGCGAAATAAGCGAAAAACAAAAGCGTTAGATATATATACGCACGATTATATGATATCCTGTGCAGTGAGGCGAAACCAATAGTTTACGCGATTTTATTTTCGAATAAGTACGATCAGCAAATAGAACGTTGTTACACCGGGTATATTGCATTTTCATGTCCGCGAATATATATAGATTTTTACCGATGACTATATAAACGGACGTCCTATTTAAACATGCGAACGATCGCGAGCGTCTCAAAATGTGTCAGCGCGTAATTTTACCTAACGGGATAAACGCGAATAAATTGCGGCCCGAACGAGAGTCCATTATTTAATTAGTATTTACATTGGTATAGCCGAGGGCAGACAGTTTGCCCACTTGCATATACGCTTCGTTCTATTTGTTTGCGCGGCCAGTCGCGGCGGCTTTGTGTTTAACAGGCGATGAATTGCTTTTGCTTATTGTAGGTGTGATAAAAAGTTGTTCTTGTTTATACCAACAATTTTCGCATAGTGTTAATAATTTTTTATATGATTTTCTTTTGTTCTTTTATTAATACGAGGAACACTGTTCGTCCATTTAATAAACGTATATTTGTCATATTAACGTGTATTATATATTTGTCTCGCGTGATAAATTGTTTCTTTGAATTAAGAAGAATAAGGAGGCAAGCGTCTCTTCGAAGAATGCACCAAAAAGAAAAGGAGACGCGAGCTCCCAGGCACGCATATAATCATAATGCATCTACTATCTCGTATATATATTATACAAAACATATTCTTTCGATCGAGAGCTTATGAATTCCAGCCGTTCTCTGTGCATTTCTCGGGAAGATCTTCGCGAAGTTCCCTTTGGAATTTGTTCTTTGCCGCTGCTTCTGGAGAATGCAGATGATGCGAATGCCGAACATAACGCTCTATAACTTTAGGACAATGTAGGATGGTTAATTTTTGCGTTTTAACTTGTGCACAGCATGCGCTTCGGTATTACGTGAGAGAATTTAGTTTGCCTACTGAAGTTTTTATACGCGGTCCAGTGTTGTGTCTATATTTGTCGCGGTGAAATTCAACGAGCGCGCGGTTCAATTTATGAGATGAAAAATGCAATTGTCTCCGTCGCAGGTGAATTAGTTAGACGCGTGGAGGATTCAATTCTATCAAGACGTTTCTTCAGAAGTATATACCGGGGGAAATGAAAACGTAATTGAGTTATTATCGGTGCGCGGAGGCATGGCACACATTTGTGTGCTATATGTTTGAAGAAGAATCTTTCCGCCTATACGAGGGACTGCGTTATCTCCCGAATTTACTCTGCACGGTAGTAATGATTGATATGGATTTTTCCAAAGTAGATCGTAAATACAACACGTAAATATCAAACACCGCGTATGTGTATTTTTTTTACGGAGTTACAAAAAAAGAATACTAATGAGCACCGCCTTTAAATTCGGCGTTTATCAAACGGACGTAAATCAAAACTGTCGCGGGGTTTCGAAACCTTTGCATTTCAATTTTTCAAACTTTCCGATCTCGTTTCTGACGTTTTTTATCTAATGAAATTTTTCAATTTTATCAGATGGGCTAACTGGATCGCGGTACGATGAAAAATGCATTTTCAAGATGCCACGTGACGGTTTATAATACGATTGAATTTGATCTATAATAGAAATATGATTATGGAATTTTTTTTTTATCGTTTCACGTATGTCATTAAATTAAATGTACTTTCAAGCCACATAAGTGGACCAAATTTAACGTGCTTGCAAATAAGGTAGATCTATGCATAACCGAATAAATTACTTCCCTAATAAAATGCATTAAATTTAATCGATTTTTTCACAGTGCTCCTAACTTTCAACACCTTACGTAAAAAAGAATCCATTATACAAACGCGTATACAACCCATCCAGCCAAGCTACATAAACCCCACGTAATCGCACTTTAATTCGCTGCAGAAACTGGTTGCACGACGATCATCGGCGTGCATTCCCCCCATGTCTCGACGGCTTATCTTAACGAACGCATCGAGACCGTTAAAACGTTGAACGGCCAAACAAACAATAAACCAGAAATAATATGTATATGTGCACATTACCTATCCCTGGGGGGATTGAGCTCGAGGTCCGCTTGGTCCATCGTAACGCCTTTGAAGTTGAGCTCGTCCTCTGGCCTACCGGTCCCTTCCCATCCGGGCGACAGACGAACTGGTTCTGCACCTTGAAAGAATTTCCAGATCTAGCAGAGCGCGTCTTCTCCTCTCCTCCTCAGAGGCGCACTCTCTCCTTCCCCCCTTTTGCTCCGCACGACACACATGCGCGCGAGCTACGCGCCCCACATGCACATGCTGGTATATATGTATATTGTTACGGGAGACACGCGAGCGCATGTGTGTGTGCGTATGGAAGTTTAACGCCTTTTGGCGGGAATTGAAGCATGCGGTTAGTAGTGGGGGAGGTGGAGGATATAAGGGTATTATGGAGTGTATAGTGGGGTTCTCGAGAGTTGGAGAATTCGATGCATGAGTGATGTGTGTGTGTGTCTGTGCGAGTGTCGTTTCGTGCCGTGTGTGAGAGAGATGCAGTGTATTTTCTTTGTAATTTTTCTTTTTTTTTAGTTTTTAGGGGTCTGTTTGTGTCTGCGCGATTTTATAAGGATTCTTTCGCGGAATCGCACACGAGGAAAACTTTGTTGTAAAGTTTCGAAAAAGTTAATTTAATTTTTCATTTAATATTAGAATTTTTATCAATAATGATGAAATTTTATATGAATTCAAAATTATAAAGTACTTGATTAATTTAAAGAATACTACTTCACTATTACATGAAATACTTCAACATCCATCAATTTTATCGAACCGCGCGCTCGTCTTTTCTTCAATTTATATTCGATACATAAAATTTTAATCCACCGGCTGGAATACTTTTCTCGAGGTGCACTCAAAGGACGTCATCCTAGCATAACTACATCGAGCGCACGCGTCGAACGTAGTTTAAATTGTACAACCCGATTTATATTTAAAATTGAAATTGTGTGCAAATTCGTTCCGCGAACATTTTAAAATTAGACTTTCAAAGCGACGCGTTTGAATGAAGACGTTCGCGCGCCGTAACCGTCAAAGGCAAACTTTTCCTATGGGTTTTGACGAATTGTAACGCGACTTTAAGCCCGCAATGTAAAATGGATTTTTGCTTTCTCCGTCTCCTACAAATTACTGCCACTGTGAATAATTGCTATAAGTTAGTGTAGTATTCAGTAGAGAGAAAGCATAAATGAACATTGGGACTCTCACTCGTCCAGCATCGTTGTGATAAACTTTTTTTAGACTCGCCTCAAATAGATGTTTACGAGCAATAAAAAGTCAGCGGTTAAAATTGTTCATTATTTATGCTCCGCTTAAAAAAAAATCAATCTTGCTCCGATTCGTAACACCTAAAAATCACGAAATCCACATAACAACAGCAACAATTATAAAAAAAAGTGTATAAAATCACGAAAAAGAAAAAAAACTACCATCGTCCAACCAGCCAATCAAAAACAATCGTTAAAGGCGAATTATCCGCGCAGGTGCATTGAGCGCCTGCGTATATATTATACACACTCATGCATGCTGCACTTTGCGCGCGCGCCACATGTACATATACACGCATATGGGTCAGCGTGCAGTTAGCGTCGCACGTAATGAGCAACGACGCGAGGCGAATTAGCGGAAAAATTGATTCGCGCGCGCGTGCCACCCATGTATGTTATGTGTATATCGATGACATTCGATTTTCCGTTATCTTAATTACCGGCCGCGAGAATTGCGCAGTGTGATAAACTCCTGGCGCGGGATAAATCATATCAATTTGACGCGAGCGCACGCGCTATGTTTGCTTATTAAAATTAGAAAGAGCGAGATAGGGGGCGTGGCGTTTTTACTCGGACGGAATATTTTTGTTTTGTGTGTTGGAAAGTTGGTGATGCGTATGTTTTTTGAGTGACGAGTGCGATTGGTATTTTCTTTTAGAAGTATTATCGTCCGGGTTCCGGGGATTTATTGTTCTTAAATGGAAGGAGATTTGATAAGCGCTTCGAATCGAGTATAGTGCGAAAAATTGATTTGTCTCGAAGAATATTGAATTTAAATTGAATTTTCCGACGATTACACGTCGTCTGCGCGAATCGTATTCAATTCTTACTCGCAGAATAATCCGATAATAAAATATAACTGAATACATTTTTCAATCATAACTGCTTAAAAGGATTTAAAACGCGTTCATATGTCTTACTTTGTCGAGGCCAAGTTAAACCGATTTTTTTTTTTTTTAATGAACATTTATTACATTTCCAAAAAGATAAACGATGTTTTTTTTTTCAAGTAAAAGTCCATTTTTCTGTAATATTATTTATATGGAGATAAAGGGTCATAAGCTTTTTTGTTTGTATTCGAATATTCACAAAGTAACAGATTTAATGAAATTCCAGGAGTCGATAAGGCAGGAATCACGCCGGTATTACAGATTCCCGTATAAGCAGATCTCACCTACACGATTACAGATTGCTATAGATCAAATCTATTCATCATATTTTATAATTTTTTCAATTCTCAAACTATGCTCTCGCGATAAAATACATGAATACTTAACAGCTTTTAATAAAAAATCAATAATTGAAGTTAATCATGTTACACGTCTTCTTTCGACACTCGTCACCAGTGCTCATTGAACCTCGAAAAAATCCAACCTTTCACATCACACACTCTCTTCATCTCTCGTCGCGCCGAGGCTAAAGCGAGCGGTTGATTATCGGACGGCGGCGAGAAGTCGCGGCGGCAGTTAATTCATCTCAATTTGTAAATTCAATCGGCTCAACGAGTCTGTTGTCGAAAGGGATCACACATATACTATATATAATAGTGTGGGTCGTGATTTTCGGCGGCGCGTGAAGTTTCGTTCGGGGAATGCGTGCGCAGCCGGCCGGCATGGGAACGAAGTCGTGAAGTCGTTAATGCTTTGATTAGTGTGGCTTGTAAGTATAATTGCGAATAGAAAAGCTTGATTAAGGTTTCAATAAGGGCGGGTTATTGATTTTTCGAGGTCTTTTTCACAGATTATTCTTCTTAAAACGTTTATTTTTAATTATTTTACGAGTAGTTCAGCTTTGTATTATAAATTTCATTGCAAACTTTTAATGAAATTAAAACAATAGATTATTATGTTTCGATTATTTATCTTTCATTCTTAATTTTCTGAATTTTTAGAAACTCATCTTATTATGACTAAGTTTTAGAGAAACCTATGGGCATCTACTAATTATCATGACGAAAACTTATGGCGATACCGTTTGTACACGTGCACAGCGATAATAGCCACAATATTAGATAATAGACATTGTGCAATCGGTTTATCGGTTGTCGACACATTTACAATCTCGAAACTTTCGAACGTCCCTTATCTTATCCCGCAGGGCATATACGACACACGGCCAAAAAGTAAAATCTCTTTTTTTTTCCTCGACACTCGTTCGAACTTCATGCATGTCAACTTTTGTTTCTGTTCTATACCTCGAGATGAATGAGTGAATGCGGTAATAGGTGTATAGGGGTAGATAAATATACAGATATAGATGCACGATTGTTATCGAGCACAGTAAATGTATATAGAGTTGATTCGGTATAGAAAATTATAAGAAAGTATAAAAAAAGGTGCAATTACCATTTTCCTTTGGGGTACTAAATGTATTATATTGCAATCTCACTTTTGTTTCTGGAAGAAATATATACGAGTCACGAGTTGAGTAACACAGAAAAATTTTCATATTCATATATCATGATTATTATTATTATTTGTTTTTTTTTATCTTATAACTTATAAGAGGTGTTCGTTAACATAATTGCAGCTGATGTCAGATAGCCGAACCTCTCACCTCTGCCTTATATAGCGTTAGTAAACTAACTATATATTCCTAAGAGTTACACATTAAATTGTAAGATATATAAAATAATTAAGATCGCTGCGCGCTGCGTATATGTGTGCTCAGAGTATACAATCCACATTAGACACTGTACACCAAGTGTTAAAGTGCGTGTACTTAGCGCTCGGAAGAGGAATGTTATATATACACTGACAGTAAGAGAGAGTGCAGGCCGAGTCCGGTTAACGCGTGCGAGAAGAGTAAGTTTCCACCTACGAGATCTGATTTACAGTGTGCCCTCTCTGTCTCCGCCTTTTTCGTCGACAAACGAACTTATCGTGCAGGCCGGACGATGCGATTACCGCGCAAAGTGCACAGCGAAAGGCTCGCTGAAAGAGCGCGCGGATAGGTATATAATTAATCGAATTCTCCGCGCGGCGCTTTTAATTGTGCTAGCCTTCTTCTCCACGGTGAAAATAATTCGCGGAGGCGGGTGGTACGAGCGCCCGCTAAAAATGGAGTCGAGTGGAAGATAGTTTATTTTGAGTGTTCGATATAGATGATGTGGCCGCTTTTCTATTGGGATATTCTATATAGTTTCGAGGAAGAAGAAGAAGATTGTCGCGAAGAAGGACGGAATAAGTAAGTTCACGAATGAATCAGCGTTGATGATGTTGTTGCCGTTCGCTTTGAAGGCATAGTCATTGTTTTTCGAATAATCAGCTAAACTTCATCCGCAAGGAAGCAAATACCTTCGTTCTATTCTTCCCATGGAAAACTTCAAAAGATTATTCATTGTCCATAATATATGACGAACGAAACCCCGTGACGCGAGCAATCATCACCCCGAGAACCTATTAACCTTTGCGCTTACTCACGAATTCCTGCAACATCCTATCTCCATACATACTCTATACGTCCGAACTCTATATCTCCTGCTAAATACATATATGAGGCGAACGCGTTATCGCCCGGCGGGCAATGTGAGATTCAAAGGTCGTTCCGACGACTATCGCCCGCACACACGACACCGTCGTCGTGGCACTCTATCAATTTTCCTATTCCTTCTTATATATGGTCCTCTTACTCATCGTCGACGATTGCTGCGGGAGCTAATTTATGGTCTATTGTATATATATATATGTATATAATATACGAAAATTTCTCGCGTTGACGGGCGGGTTTTTGAAGGAACGCAGATGGCCGAATATGTGTGCATCTGCTTTCGCTCGCTCGCGGGTGAATAACGAGAGATAAGATAGCACGTATAGCGAGAGCGCACGTTATAATACGAAATTGGAATTGATCGCGTCGACGCGCGCGGCCTTTTAGCGCGGTTTTAGATTCGGCCGCTGAGGCGTGAAAAATTGTGTGTAAGTACACGATTGTGCATGGTTTTTCCTCTAGTTTTTGTTTTTTCGGATAGGTAGGTGTAGGTGTTTGAGTTCGAGAGCGGTTCAGGTGTTGACGGGCGTTTGTAGGTCGAGTGTTGGAAACTCGTTTTTTTTTTCTCTTTAATGATTTTTTTATAGGGAGGTGTGTTGTTTCTGGAATAAAAATTGACTTTTTTTTCTCAGTGTAAAATGGAGTGGAAAAACCGTTAAGCTGTCGAGTATAATTTTGCCGTTATATTACCAGTTGTATAAATAAAAATTGTACGTAGTTTATGCTAAATCGATAAATGAATTTTTTTTTTCTTTGTGTCTTTTATGTATTCCATTATAATACGTTTCGTAATTTTATTAAAAATTTTTAGTATTGAAATAAATGTTCATTTTTCAGCAAAAAACAATTTTTAATTCATTTCTTTTTTAATTTAATTGATTTTTAGCAGATGTTTGTGTGAAATCAATAGTGTAGATCGACTGTTAGTTGTGTGGAAAGTGACTAATGTTGACACAAAAAAATTGAAAACAGTTACTCAATGGTTAGATGCACACTGATGGATCGGAGCATCACAAATAGGGCATAAAAATTACAGAGGCGTACAGGGATTGTGCACAATGGTAAAGCCTAAGCAAGCCAGAGTGCAATGAACTTGCCAAGCTGTGAGAACTAGAGATGGACAGACACAAATTATAAACGAAGCAAAGCGTTACTATGAGTTATACACATAAATTGTTAACTTATCACATTCTCAACTAACATCGATTAGATAAATTGAATCACAAAAAATAAAGCAACAGATTGACAGACATGCAGTGATAATTCAAGATTTATAACATCCAAGTGGAATGCAAAGTTAAAAATGTTAGATTAAAAAAATGAGAACAAATAATTTCAAAGGCGACAAGTCAGATTGGTCACAAGGACACTAATTAAATGACCTACAAATTCAATATTATCCTTACAGATGATGTGACTTATCGCACTTCAAATGTTTGCTCTATAAATACAGAAGCTGAATTTTTACTTTATAGACTTCCAATAGTGTTAACAGAGCAATTACTTTTATCTAAATTTACATATCTACTCAATGATACAAATCTCAAACATTTTTATTCATGAACACAATAACTTCACACCCATACACATCTCTACTCATCAGTGCAACACTTCAACAGAAACCTAAACCAAACTTCTTATACCCCAAATAAAACAAATTTATCATCAACCCCTGTATCAATTACTCCCACAGCATTGCACTGACAATTCATCTGCTATCTCTGCCCAAGTAACTTTCCCTGGCCTCCAATTACAGCATCGCAGAGAGTTTTTTCACCCTCCCCAATTCCAATGAGCATAAAACAAACAATCTTCGATATAGAAACCCGAACCCTTGTACCACGCGACCGAACATCAAACAAACAGCCAAGTACATAAGTAGGTATCTCTGCTCTATCTGTGCACTCATCGGAAGCATCTCTAGAGCTAAGCATTCCTCCTCGCACTACACGGACACCGCAGAAGCAAAACAACGAGGCGGCCGTGGAAGGCAAAAGGACGGGCAAGAAAAGGGCCGACAGAGCGGAATCTAGCCCCGCGAGAAAATAGCCGGGGAATCTCGTCTCTCCCGTCTCTCTGCCTTGTACACACACGAGCGCTCGTGCGATACACGTAGAAAAAGAAGGAAAAGATAAAAAAACGAGAGGCGGTTTCGTAATCCGCTCTTGGATGAGTGTGCCTTACCTTTACTGGACACGATTCGCGTCCCGTTCGAGTCCTTGAGGAGTGTCTGCTCCTCCGGGCCGATGCCGAACTCCTTCTTCGTGTAGCTACCCGCCATCTCTTATTCTCTGTCCTCGTCTCCGGGATGTATCTGTATATCCAGACGACGCACACGTTCTCACGTTGTCGTCGTCGTCGTCGTCGTCGTGCGCACTGTACTGAAAACTCACACTTTTCTCTGGACGCGCGCGCAGTCACTGCACCATTATTATATCGGCCGACACACAGACACACTCCGGGGGCGTTGTTTTTCTAGGTTAGGTAGTCGTCCTCGTCGTGTCTCGGAGAGATATAGAAGAGAGAGCGCATGCAGAGGTGCGTACGACACGGCGCTCGTCCGCGGATTGCACTGAACGGACCGACTGCCGCAAGGAGAGACCTACACTCTCGCGTCGATGTGATGCCGCGCTGCGCGCACTCATGCCCGCCTACTGTATGCTCCGTTTCCTCCCTCCCTTGCCCCTCTTGCCCCTCCCACGCACTGCTCGTCTGCTCTCTGTCGCCTTTTCGGTGGACACCACGTGCGCAGCGCAGCGGCGTATAAGTAAATTTTCATGCCTGCCTGTGCTGAGTCTGCTTTCTTTCTTTCCGCTTTGGAATGTGTTATCTGGACGGAGGAACTTGGATTCTTTGTTTTTAGGCGGGGGAGGTATAGGGGCGACGTGATTGACGCGCACGGCACAAAGGACATGCGGTTATTACACAGAGAATTGCGTTTCGCGATATGGAAATTCGCGCGCTCATATATAAGTAGCTCTGCCACCTACTTATACATCGCGCGATAATTCTCTAAGAGCTTACGTATATACTTATTATATACACGCGGGAGAGGCCTCGAGGCGGAAAACTGCTGCGGCGCGAGACGCACGAGCGCGTGAATGTCGTTGAACTTGTGGTCTATTTAAGTCTAGCAATTGTGCTTCATTTGGAAAGAGATTATATACGCTAACGCCGCAGAGCCGCGTTATATAGTTCCTTCTGAGATCCGCTTTGTATCGTATCTATGAGCGCCTCTGGGGTCAGAGAAGGCATTTTTATCTTGTAATAATATATTTGCGATATGTTAGCTACGACAGAAAATATGAATTTTTTCGCGGTTTCGGAGGTAGGTATGTGTGCAAGCACTCAAGCAGGGAAAGAAACGAAATATTTGTTTCGGAGCAGGATATTGCGGCATTGCTCGCGGTAATATGAGCGCGGGGAATAATGGCAGGCATTTAATGACGTGGTTCAAAGATCATTTTACCGCGAGAACACAATACTTTGCGGACGGGGAAAAGTCAAATATTTAATTTTAATGTTAATGTGATCACTGCAATTTGCTTAATTTCTTGAGTTAGGTATACTTAGGGTGGTCATTATACTTTTACGAAGTTTTTAAAAGATGAAATTGAGAAGTAAAAAAACTCTTTGAAAAACTAGAATGTACTGTTATCCTTGAGTCGAATTTCATTTGCAAAAATTATCATAAAGCAAAGAAAAATAAAACAGTTTAATACTCTTTAGCTACAAGTTTGAAAAAAAAACTGGTTATGCTAATGATAATTGAAGCGCCGAGTTTCTAGATAAAACATTGCTTACTTGCCGATATAAACGATTTACTTGAAGCTCAATGAATTAACTTTTAATTTCTGATAAAAGCATTGATAACACATATGTTTAGATTAGTTCTTACACTTGTAAAATATGATAAAATGTTAGTCAAAAGAAAAATATCTGATTTTTGTTAAAACCTTCGTATTTATTTGAGTAAAAAACTTACTAATGCTCATAAATCTTGCTATGGTTCAATTTAAAAAACAAAACTATCACAGATGGAATACGTCGATAAATCGTTGTTCACCAAGTTTCAGACTGATATCTTCCGCTCTTTTCCAACGTTCTAACAAAGTTCTCGGCTTGATCTTGATCCATTCCACCACAATTTTTAGCGACATTCACGAACTCTTCCCTTACAGCAGCAGGCATGTCTTTGCAATTTCCTGCCAAATAAATATTTCCGCCATTTTGCAGGAATTCCCAACAAAGTTTATTTTGTTGGCGTATAATGTGTTGTACGTATCTATAAAATAAAAAATTAATTAAAATGTATTTAAGATCTCTTTTTTTTGTTTTAGTTTTTTTTTTTTTTTTAAGGATTATATAAATGTTAATTTAAAAAAGAAATAGATAAGCTTGAAATCAATTTAAGTAAGCATTGATAAAAAAGAATCAATATATCCAATTATCTTCTATGGATATATGTTGTAAAATAAATTTAAAAAATTGATAATCTGTGCAGATAAAAGCTTGCTCTTATCAGTAATTTAATTTATAATTCAAATAATGCATGGTAACTTACATTTTATCAGGTTGATCTCTAGAGAAGGCACAGAACATTTTAAGATTATATTTATCAATTAATTTGCGAAAATCTTCTTGACAATGATAATCTTTTTTCTCATTTCTACAGCCAAAGAAAACAAGGCAATTACTTAAATCTCTGTTCACTACAGCTTTATCAAATAATAAAGATCGAAACGGAGCCATTCCGGTTCCTGGTCCAATCAGAATCATAGGTTTATTGTAATCAAATTTGAAGGTTCCCTTTTGAATCCAAAATACAGCTTTGTCATTTGATTTCAAAGTGGCAAGCCAGTTCGAACAAAGGCCGAATCTCGGTTCAAGTAATTTGGTCTTGTAACGTACAACAGCAACCAATAAATGAACTTCATCTTTGGTATATTTTGAACTAGATGCAATACTAAAGGCTCGTGGTTTCACTGCAACCATAATTTCAAATAATAGTTTTACAGTTAATTTACTTGTAGTATGAGGAAAATCATTTAAGAGCTCTAAAATATTTCTTCTTGGTCTGTTGATATAATTAAAAAGCTCTTCCTGACCTTCTGTTGTATTGAATTCAAGAAGTTTTTCTTTTTCTAGTTCATTTTCACTAATCAGTGCTAATGTTTGCATAGTTGACCTCTTTGGCTTTAAATTCAAGTCCCAGTATTGTTGTGCTATTTGTCTTAGAGTTAATTTTGGTTCTAGCACAACTGGCAATTTTATTTCTTTTTCTGTTACCTGTATTACCATATCTGGATTGATATTTACACCATTATCATTTAAAATCTTAAAAAATCTATCTACTTGTTCATCAGAATTTTTGGCTTTTATATATACAATATCCCCTGGAGTATAATTAATTTCTGGAATTTTAAACTTGATCAGTCTTACATCTTGAAAATGGTCAGTAGTCGTGGTCCTAAGGTTTTCTATAACTGTACCAGTTATCAGCATTTTATTTTTTTCTCTTTCATAAAGATATATATCTTTCTTTGTATCTAACATTTCTTTATCATTCAAAATATTTACATTAAATCTTTCAACTACTTCATGTTCTCCCAGTACACTTTTCTTTGATATTTGGTAGTACTGACATATTTCATTGAAGACATCTTCTAACCAAGGCCCAAAAGTGGCATCAATTCCCATATCATGTTGATCATCAGCCAGTCCTATAGGCACCAGTTCTTTAGCACCAATCTGCATTAGCCGTCTATTTAATTTTTTAGCAGCAAAATTAAATTTTTCAAAAGAACTGTCTCCTAATCCTAACACAGAATATGTTAAATTAGATAAGAGATCTGTGGGTAGACTTTTACGCAAAAGGAACTTCCAAAAATTCTTCATATTCAGAGGTGTATCTCCCTGACCCGCAGTAGAAACAACAAAAATCATTACTTTTTCATTGACTAATTCTTCAATGTTATAATCATCCATAGAATCGACAGTGCTTTTCAAACCAAATCTGAAATGTATAATAGGTATATATAATTTTCATATATTCAATATCTTGATATATTTTCAAAGTTTTATTCATAATTATTATAAATTATTATTGAAAAAACCAATTATAGTATTAAATTATTCATATTTCAATCAGTTTTATTAATCATTAAACTTTTTAAAGTAATCACAGTTATGATGAAAGCATAACAAAGATAACAATACTTTTTTTGGCAGTATCATTTGAGAGAAAGAGAGATTACTAATGAAAAGAGTTAAACAATGACAGGATGTATATATATAAGAATAAATAGTAACAAACTAAAGAGTTAAACCTTTTGGAGCGCTTCCAAATTTGCTCTGCGATGTCGTGAGCAGTTCCGGTCTCACTGCCATAGAGGATAGTAATGTTTGGCCCTGTCATCTTGAGAAAATCAGATTTGAACTTTTAATCTTCAAAATTCAAGATTCAGCTAAAATTTCCTTATGTGGATAGTGTTTTGCAACAATATCTTGCTCCTGCTTATTCCTGATTCTCAGCAGATAGTAGTGTGATGTAACACATTGAACGAGCAAGCTGCACACCCGTCTGCACCTTTGCTTCTCTGTAAGATAAAAAAAGACACTGATTGTTGTTTTGTGCGTATTTATTTAGCTCCAAACTATCAAGTGGTATTTTTAGTTCTTCCTGCACTAATTCCTACTTCAAAAAGATAAAAGGAAATCACATGATAGAGTGAGTTTCGTGGTACAAAGAGACTGCTGAGGTTTGTAAGAAGCTATAAAATGGAATTCATTCTCTAATGATAAGATAGATGTATCTTTGTTTGTTTTATCAAATAAAGACGTAAAATACTTAACAATATATAATACACAGCGCGAGAAAGTGAGAACTCTCAGCATCATTTCGCAATATTCATAAACATTCGATCCCGAAAAAACTGCAAATCAGCAAACAACATCCTCGTCCACCGACATAATAGGGTTGACCCATCGGAAAATTCGTTTTTTTTTTTCAATATTAAAATCGCCATCTCTTTCTCACATTGCTAAATGTCAAGGGTAAATGTCTAGGTCGGGGCCCATTTGGCTTCCGGCCCACGATTATTTATAAAGAAAAAAAAGCTTGCGCGGCGCCTGTAGTAGAGCTGAGTTTGCTGTATCAAATCACCTGTTCGTCTCTCTCCTTCCGCGACAGTCGGCAACTGTCGCTGTCATCTCCCCAGCCGTCGCTTCCGCTGTTGCTGCTTTCTCGTTTTCAAAAATTCAGGGAAAAATAGTGGAGGCATCGGAGACTCGCATATTATCCTCCGCGTGTATTAACCTAAAATTAGGCAGAGTGCGCAGCGCGCGCACAGCTGATGCGACAAAGATGATGACCTTCGAGAGTTCGGAACTACTGCAGACGCACCCACGCACATGGGAGTGTCTGAATCATCATCTCGAGATTTCGGAGCGCGATGTGTATATTTTTTTCGGGCGAGAGAGCCAGTGGGTATGCGGCGTTCGTGGAATTGGTCTGACTTTTCCGAGTGTCGTGCGCTGGTCACGTGCTTTTCTAATCAGCAGGGCAGACTATTATGATTTTTAGCGCGGGAACCGCGGAGGGTTGGCAGCCGTGAGTTTGAACAATGCTTTTCTGCTTTTGCTGATTATATATTAGGCTCTGATATAAGTAATAAAACTGATGTTAGAAGTTTTCTTGGTATTAAGATTGGTTCAAAGTAAAGTTTCGGAAGTTGGTAGGTATACTAATTGCATGAAGTGAATTCATCTATCATCTTGCGTAACTATATAAAAGTGAAAATCGTTATAGGTAGCCGTTTCAAGAGATATTACGATTAATTGTCGATTGATGATCAGACTTTCTAATCATATACTATATATATATTGATGTATATTGAGTCATTGGCAGGTGTTTGAGGCTTTTTGTTATTATATGTGATATTATGCAAACTGATCACCTAAATCATTTTATAGTTATTAATCACTTATTTTTATTTGAAATGAAAAAAAAAGAAAGAAACTTTGCAATAATAAATATATATCTATGATTAGAATTTAATTCTTGGATGCAGACTCATCATGTTCTTTGATCTTCCGATGATTAATAATTAGACCCTTAAATTGTTTCATCATTTTTTTGTATAATATATTAATTTCAACGGAAATATAAAGTAATTGCAAATTTTTGTTATAAAATTACGCTATGAATGTTGTTTCATTTCTCACTATGGACAATATAATTTTAAATGCATTGTCGTTAAGAACATTTTCATTGATAAATCGTTTAATAACTTTCCAGAAAAATCATTAAAAATAAGCTAAATACGCATTTCAAGTCAAAGAGGTCTACTCACGCGCAAACCACTCTGACCTCGCATTTCAGGCGTCTTTTTAGTTCTCACTCTCGAAACTTGACCTTCGCACGCACCTTGCGACCTACCAAAACTCTTCATTACAAAACCCATAATACGTGCACACTCATACCCACCTCTCCCCAAGTACCTGCCAACGACCAACCTCTGTATAGGTACATTCTCTTTTCATAAAGTTTTTTTTCAGAGCAATCATCATTTGCACCGACTCTTCAAACGCAGTTTTGCCAATACCTCGGCGACTTCTACGCCGCCTCTACCTACTTGGCAAGCCTGCAGTCCTCCTCGCGCTGTCGAGCAGAGCAGCACAGCACAGCGCCAGCGATCCCATCCGCGGCCAGTCGTGTCGTGTCGTCGTCGTCGCGAGTGCGTGTGCGTGTGTGTGAGTGTGTCTCCGTCAATCGCGCGCGGCTGCAGAGTGCGAGCTAGAGCGCGAATGACTGTCAGAACAACACGTCGCAGCAGCTGCAGTTGGTCAGTCGTCTATCCGCGATGATGATGAGGACTAACGACAACACGGCGACGACGAAGAAGACGACGACGTGGAGCAGCAGCAGCAGTAGCAGCAGCCGTCGCGGGAGCTCGTAGTAGTGCGCGCGCGCGAGAGACAGAGAGAGGAGAGTCGCCAAGCTGATTGATAGAGCGAGAGAAGAGTATACATATACGTAGAAGAAGGAAGGAGACAGACAGAGTGAGAAGAAAGCGACCTGGGGCGCTGTGTATACCGAGCCGACGGTAACGAGCAGTAAGTCCATGTCAATACCCAGTGTTATCAGTGTTTAGCGTTCGAAGAGTGTGATGTGTGTGTATGTATGCGCGTATATAAAATCGGACTGCTCTGAACTCTCTTCTGAGCTATATATATGTGTGGGCTCTAAGTACTCCTGGGCTCCGTTCGGTTCGCTCGTACGTATATACATCACAACAAGCCGCGCGAGCACCGCTGGCATTGCAATAACCGTAAGTACAGTGTTACAACGCGGAAGGAAACGAGACTCGCGTTTTTTCCTCTTTTTCCATCCGACACCGCACGTATATTCTCGCTTTCTCGAAGAGCTGCCTATCTATGTACTCTCTGTACATACATGTGTCCATACACATGTATATACATTACGTACCAAAGTACCTACATATATATTACGTATGTGTGTCTGCGCGCGCGCGGGCGAGCGCGAGAGCGCGTGCACCAACACTTGTGAGCTTTATTGGTACACACAGCGCACACGTACGTGCTCCGCATCGCGCGCGCGTATTTATACATTTATGCGCGCGCGAGCGAGCGAGCATGTATAAGTGCGCACCGAGAGTTTGCGCGGACATACACACGAGCAGCTGCAGAGGAGAGAGGGAGAGACAGAAAGAGAGAGAAAGAGAAAAAAATTGGAGGATAGATGGGACGATTTGTTTGGGTGTAGGTATATATCTACTCTGTGTGTCTCTTTGGTCTCTCTTTCTGTCTCTGTGCTCGATGATGTGGTCAGTTGTTCGAGGTCAAGTCTTGTATGATGATGATGATGTCTATTGAAGGAGATTTTCACGGGTATAGGATACATGCTATGGTATACACTAGTCTATACCAGTGGTAGTCAATTGGGAATAGCTTTCTTTTTAGACTTTATATAGACTGGTTATATATGTATGCGTGTGTGTGTGTGTAGCATTGTTGAGTTTTTATTTATAAGACAGGAGACTATAGGTATTTGTTTAAGATTACTGTACAATGTCGATTGGTTTGGATGATAATGCTGAAATTGTTTGGGAAATGAGTATAAGTTGGGCTTGAGGTGGGTTGAGATGAGGAAATTAGTTATTTCAGAGAATTCTGTTACTCTGTAATGTTAAATAAGGTTAAACAGTTATGTATGAATCGCGGCTTACTGAATTCATTAAAATTTGCTTTAATAATTCATGAATTCTAATTACTTATATATCATATTCAAGATCTTACTAAATTCTTGTTCTCACTTTGCTAGGCTTGATCATTAGTAGCAAAGTTTTCTATTCTATTTTAATTGCAATGAAAATATTTAAAATTAAATATATTGTAAAAAAAATTTTTAATTCAATAAATAAATTCAAGTAGGTTAGCGTATCTTGTGGAAAGTTTTTAGTTATGTTTCTGATGCTATGATGATATTGTTTATTCATTGATGGCATTACCATTACAGTGGGTTCACAGGGATAGCAGTTTACCACTTTGCCTTGAGCACAAGACCACGAAGAGCAAGGACTTCTCACTTGGATGGAACCAGTTTATGCGTAACAGCCAATCGTGGATTGTGAGATTTTGATTTTCACACCAGGTACATCAACCTTAATACTTTATTCATCATCTATGCAGAGTCATTGTAATATTTTTTTCCTTTTAATCATTGTAGAGTCTTACATATTTGAGTACTATAAAAAAAATATATGGCAGTATATGTCAACAAAAGTTTTAGACCTTTAAAAGGAAATCACTTTACTTTGGAATACTATTGTAATTAGCAATTAACCTTTATATTGCATGCTAAGGTTAGATATTTTTAAAAATATCACTTTGACAGGTTCAATACAATATAAATTATTGATTATCTGTGAGCTTTTTAAAAATAATATTAGCATCTTGTAAATATTACAATAATTTTGTTTGCATAGCTATTTTCACTTTTTGTATAAATTTTTATAATAAAATAAATTTTGTTTCCATACAAAAATATTGATTTTTACTATAATATGTTTTAGATATTTAAATATTATATATTTGGGGTATTTATTAATTATTTTTAACATCAACTGTTTCAGATAGACAGCTGCTTATACATAGTAAATAAAAATTCAGCATTACCATGATCTCGATTAAGATAACTATCCCATGATGCAAGCTCCATTACATAATAAACCTAAGATTCAAGTACTCCTGCTAGAAAAACTTTGGCCAAAGTTTTTACAATATAGAATAAGCCAAGATCTTTCGAAACCAAAAGGGAAAACATAAATTTTGATATTTCAAGTGAGAGACAAGATAATACTTTCTATATTCTGAGAGTTGCTTCGAATTACATCGAACAACTTGAAGGTTTGGCATTTATTCATAGTTTCATTGAATCCAACAAATTTTAAAATCATTTTAAGTAATGAATAATATTTTTTTATTTACAGAGTTAAAGTGGCACACCAAACTACGTTTCATTCAGAAAAAATGAATAGTCGCCTTGGTGAGACAGAGTCAAAGTGGACCTGTGAATACTGCACTTACGAAAACTGGCCATCATCACTGAAATGTACAATGTGCAGAGGTGCCAAACCTCTCTTAGGAGAAGATATTTATCGATTGCGTGATCCAAGTCCACAAAGATCTGGCTCCAATGTAGCATCAGGTCCAGTGCCACCAGCTAGTGATTCATATAATTTAGGTATGTAGTTTTATACATGATAAATTTTTGTAAATGTATGCAATATACATGAATCATTAATTATTAGCTTTAAAAAAGTATTTATTATATTATGAAAGTCTCTCTTATAATTTATTATTAGTTCAAAATTCACAAATCCCTATAATTTAATATAAATGACATTTATAAATGATATCAAATTAAGGTCATATTAATTTTTTAAACTTTATATCTTGCACAAATTACTTTTAAATTTTGTTTTATGTAAAAATCTATCCACCACGTCATACTACGTCGTACTTTTGAAAGCATACAAAACTAACGTCTATTTATCTGCAGGGAAAGTTGAGAAAAATAAAATAAAACTAGATAAAAAAAATTTGCGAAAGTATGTGGCTATCATTATATCTATATAAGAGCGTTTAGTTAATTCTATCTGTTACTAATTGCATAGTCTGCATGCACATACTTTCTCACGTTATGTCTTTAACTTTTCCCGTGTTTTACTTAACTTTCCCCAAGCCTTAATTAGGCCACGTTATTTAATTTCTTCAAAGTGCAACTGTCTTGAGAATTAGATTGCGTTAAGAAGAATATGACATTTTTTAAAACATTTGTCAACCGAAAAAGACTATGTAATTTTTTAAATTGACGCGCTGAAATTACATCATTTGCCATTTGACGCAACCTGATATTATCGTCAAGGAGGTAGTCACGGAAACTGCAAATATAAAATTAATGCTACCTTTTTTATTTAAACAATTAATAAACACTATGCTCTGACTGTGTAGGTTCGCAAAATTATAGTCAAAATGTGCCGTCGGCCGGAAAGTGGTACTGCGACACATGCACCTATCTCAACTACCAGAACGCGACTCGGTGCACGCAGTGCCAGAATCGCCGATCTCTAACTAATGCGACGACGAACACGACGACGACGGCGACAGGCGCAGCGACGACGCCTCAGCACAATCAGTCGGTCAACAACGTAGCCTCGAATCTACACGAACACCTGGCGCCCCTCAGACTCGGTGATCCACCGCCCGTCACGAATCCCCAATCATCGGTACGTTCGCTTTCAAGATTAATTTCGAAGGAGGGATGAGTAATTGGAACGAAAGTTGAAACTCGCGGAAAAAACGGATTTCTGCAATCGTGGAATTGAATTGCAAAGCTAGGATTGAACAATTCATCGAGACTGTGGCTTTTTGTTACGTTCAACGATTTGACGCAATCAACTTATTACTTATAATGGGCATAATTCGCGATCTATCTAAACTCCTTATCATAATTGCCTAATTTACGTTAAAAATATAACTTTTTCGCTTAGCAAAATATTTATTTATTTTAAAAAGATAATGTACAACATCAATAATGCAAATGCTAATAAATAAAATGATCTTACGACAGTGTCAGCCCGTGGGACAGCAGCTTCCGGAAAAATGGTCCTGCTCGTCGTGTACTTATGAGAACTGGCCCAAGTCAGTTAGGTGCGTGATGTGCGGTCACCAGCGTGAAAGAGAGAGGGGCCGCGATCGGGCCCAGCACACGATGACGACGACGAATTCGGGCTTGATACTGCCAAGCCCGGAGAGAGACCTGCACCACAATAATCACCCACAGCAGCAACAGCAGCAGCAGCAACGGGGCCTGCCCTCGCCGCCTCACACGCCTTATATCCACCAAGCGCAGCGCGATGAGAACATGGCGATAGCCAGGCGGTAAGATTTTTCTTTTTCTCGGTATAGTTCTTGTCAATGTTAGGCTGATATCGATAGTTTTGTGAATTATTCATTTGAGGTTGGAAGGGGGATGAAAGTTGAATTTAATATTGTGAAAGCTAATTGTCATGTAATTGAAGCAGGTTCCTTTAGCATATGATTAAAAGTGTACAAACTTCACACACGATTAAAAATTATAATGTGTAAAAGCTCTTTATACTTTGCGGAGGCTGATTCTTCGTACGACAATAGAGAAAAAAAATAATGATTTATTCAAGCTAGTAATTATAAAAGTATAAGAAAAGAAAGTCAGACGCTATTTAAATTGTTTATTGATCGCTAATGAGCTACAAATCTGCTAAGCATTAGCATATGTGTGTGCGTATTTTAATTATTGTTTCTTATAATTTAATTTTTGCGTTTGGTTCACAATATTGTTCAACCTCTGAATATTAAAAGTGGAGCTTATGTTTGTCGCAGGTACGAGGGCCGCAACAACGATAGTCTTCCGACGCCCCAGTCGCCGAACAATTGCGACTACGAGCGCAGGCTGAAGCAGCTACGCCGTCACACCGACTGGTGCTGGCTGAACGCCTGCCTCGGCATCGTCGAGGGCGAGAACGCGCCCGTCGAGGCGTACCTCGCCAGCGGTGGCGACCCGGCCCGTCAATTAACGCATTCCGAGGTTTTACTACTCAACAGAAGCAGCGCTTTTGACATAGGACACACCCTAGTTCATTTAGCTATTAGGTGAGTGTTCATGCTCTCGATGAGAGAACTGTTCCCGCATTTCAAAAGCGACATTCTTTTATTTTAAAATCTTCGTTAGGTGAGAAAGTTGTTCATTTTTTTTTTTTTTTAATTTTCAAGATTATAGAGCTTTTATTAACTCCACGTACGCTTATGCGGTTTTGTATACCCTACTACAAAGCTTATAAGTAAAAATAGTAGAAACTTGAAAAAATAAAACTTTTAAAATCTATTCTTGTTTATTATACTCCAAATCTAAATTACCAGTAAGAAACATACCAAATAGAACATAAAATCAACTTTCGTGAATCACAATGACAGCAAAACACGGCACACCGATGAATCAGATGACAGACCTCAAACTATACCTCGATAACGCGTGCATTCGAAAAAAAAAAAATAAATAAAAAATAAAAAAATAAAAACCATTCTCTCGATATTTACAAGAGGGGGACACCCGATAACATCTCACTTTTCACATCTCTGTCGCCCGCTACAACAGCACCGAAATGATAACGGAAACCCAGCAGCACGCTCTTCAACCGCTGGCTCTTATTTATGCATTCTGCCCAAGGTTCTGAGCGATAATTTCTTTGGAGAACCTCCAAAAGCACACAAACACACGTCCACAAACGTACTTCCCGAAATCGAGGCATTGACCTAGAAAATTTCCTCACGTTGCGTATATGTATTCGCTCGTATACGAGCGAAGTGCCAAAAAGAGTTTCTATCGCTTTTTGGAAATTATAGGTCCTTGCGGATGAAAGTGACATTGTACAATGCTATTTATTTGGCATTACGATTGTTTTCTTATTAGTCCTGCGTCGAAAGAGAGGGCAATTGATTGCGTTAGGGTTACGATGTTTAAAGATAATGAATGAATCATGAGTAATTTGGAAAGAGAATTTGAGTAAGATAAAAATAATAAATTTACATAAACTTTATACATTTAATCTAGCAATTCTGAAAAATGTGTTCCCGAAAAAGTACATGCATTTTTAAACAAAGGCTCTTGTTAAATAACTGTTCCTGTATATAAAGTTCATTGATTCATTCTATAAGTTCTAAAACAATCCGTCTTAATGTTTTTTTAAAATTTTTGATATTTGAGTAAAGATGATAAAAAATATAGATACATAATACATTGAGGAAAAAGTATGAAGAATCGGGTGTGCAATATCGCAATCACTGATTGTGAGTCTAAGTTTGATATACTAACAATAAAATTGCTGATTCGCGTGTCAATTAAATAATACGCGGAGAGTTCAGGTTCGGGAGGTCAGATAAATAATGAAATCGCTCAGCGCGTAGCCAGTGCTGTCGTTGGCAACCTAGGCAAAATGCCTTATTTTGTGGAATACACTTGTCTAAGTGTCGAGGCAACAAAGGGCAAATAGCTTCTTATCAGCACTTTCATTCACCAAATTATGTGCTCCAAAAATAAATTCCTTACAACTGTGATAAATAATGTATACTTATTGTAATTCATTTCTACAATTGCAGTTATTTATAAGAATCCAAAAATTCTCTTTTTTCGAAAATCTCTAATTTCTTTTTCGTTTCGCTTTTTTTCAAAGGTTTCAAAGAGAGGATATCCTGGCGACGTTGCTGTCGCAGATCGAGGGTTCGGGCTCGGGCATTAAGAGGGTGCCGAGCTACGTTGCACCCGATCTCGCCGCCCAGATACGCCGCCACGTGATGAACAGTATACGCATGAGAAAGGGTTCGTTCCCCTGCTACTTCGTCACCGATATGGCGACCTTCGCCCTTCCGGCCGAGGTAAATTTTTCTGAAAAATATTTGTGTTTACAATGCGCTGTGTGTCAACCTATTAGTCATTGAAAGTTTTCGAAAGTTTTTAGCAAGGTTATATATATGTACTGAGGATCGCTACGAAACATTATTTTGAAATTCCAGCAAAGGTTTCTCTGATGCATAAAAATATTTGTATTGTCGTATTTATAATGGTGAATTACGTTATAAATTTATTTATTTAGTTAAGATTAACGGGCCAAAAGCCCAAATACAAAAATAGTAATATATAATAGGATATAAAGGTAATCGTGTAAACGCTCAATACATTTCGCTTTCATCAAATTAATGAAAGAGAAAGAACAAAGATATTAATTGTGAAATTTTAAAATTTAATTCTAATGATGTAGATTAATATCGTCATAGTTCCTACAGAATGCGAGAAATTATTGTATCCGATTACGTGAGCTTTTTTTCAAACAAAGAATGAGGCATGTAGATTTACAATGAATGGAAGTTGAATAGTTATCGAAGTCACGACAGGAAAACAAATTAAAGTAGTTTCCATCGTTACGCTCGGTCAGACATCTATTATGTATTTGTCCTTGGCGGTTTATAAGAAAAAAGAAATCGATAATTTACTTTGAAGACGAAAGTACTGGCTGTTGAGATAGTCATAAATATAACTTATAGTTTATGAGACTTTTAAGTTTTAATAAAAGCAAAAAGTATATAGATGTTTGGCCTAAGTAAAATACAATGATATAAGTAATAGTTTAGTTTTATAGAGTCTACTTACGTAATGTCGATGTCTAAAAATTCCCGTGATTTTCTCGTAAAGCAAATTAAATTAAATTCATGCTTTGTAATGTATTCTTTGAAGTCTATATAGATATATAGACTTGCTTATTTATCAACATTTTTTGTCTTTCATTATTTTCATTAATTTTTAAATAATCATTGTTACGAAAAAGTAAAATGTTCTCCAAATAAAAACTAAAAATTAACGATTACATACTTAATACGAACTTGTCATATAACAATTATACAAAAGATTATGCGCAAGAACGATTTCTTTAACAAATAAACTCTTTGTTATTTCAGGTCGAGGACCTACCAAGCATCGTGCAGGACCAGATGCTGGAGGAGCTGCTAGACCGTGAAGCGCAACAACAGCTCGAGGGCGGCTGTGGTGAGCCGCCCGCGCTCAACTGGTCGCTGGAAATCACCGAGCGTCTTGGAAGCCGGCTGCACGCTCTCTGGAACCGTTCGGCGGGCGACTGTCTCCTCGACTCTGTGATGCAGGCTACGTGGGGCGTCTTCGACCGGGACAACGCCCTAAGGCGAGCCCTCGCTGACACACTCCACCAGGCTGGTCAATTGTGAGTTGTAGTTTAGACATTTTTGATGGATTATATAGAAATGCTTGTAAGAGGAAAAATTTAAGTTCAAATTTTTTTTTACTTTAATTAAGAAAATTTTAATAAAAATAATTGAATTAGTAAATTAAATGAATTTGTAAGATTTACTTTTAGATATATTTTTACAAAGTTCAGTTAGTCGCTAATATTTTATATATTGCATTTATGTCGGTAAATTAGAAAAATAATAAAAATATGTAATGTCAGTTTGCATTTACAATGGTTATGTAAATCGTGATCTTTCAGTTTCTATCCTCGTTGGCGGGAATACGAGGCATCGCAGGCTTCCAGAATGCTAGACTTCACTCTCGAGGAAACACAATGGCAGGAAGATTGGGAGAACTTGTTAGCCACAGCCGCTCAACCCGGAAGTGCACTGGAGCAGCTACACGTTTTTGCTTTGGCTCATATTCTCAGACGACCAATTATTGTTTACGGAGTTAAATACGTCAAAAGCTTCCGTGGAGAAGATATAGGTAATCTATACGTTTTTATACGCGTAAATGTACCAGTGCGTGACCACTGAATAAATAACCATAAATAATATTTATTTTCGTTAAAATTAAAAACTCCAACTATGATTCAGGTTACGCGAGATTCGAAGGCGTATATTTGCCGATGCTCTGGGAGCCATCCTTCTGCATCCGCTCGCCCATCGCCTTGGGCTACACGCGTGGCCACTTCACGGCCCTGGTGCCCATCGAGCCCTACTCCTCGTCGCGCATCCCCGCTCTCGCCGCCCATCATGGTAGCGTGAATGTCGTCGGCGGCGGCAATAGTCCCATTCAGCAGCTGCAAATGCAGACGACTTTTATGCCGCTGATGGACCGCGAGCGCAAACTCCTGCCCATACATTTTCTCAGTCCCGAGGAGATGGGCCGCGAGGAAACGATATTAAAGCAGTGGCTCGACGTATGCACGACCGAGGGTGGCATCCTCGTCGCCCAGCAGAAGCTACACAAGAGGCCACTCCTTGTCGCCCAGATGGTCGAGGAGTGGCTCAACCATTACCGAAGACTAGCGTGAGTAGTACAGAAGGCCAAGGTCACTATATATTGCAAGCGTCCTGAGGTGGTCCGCGAGTTTTTGGCAGGAGTGAAGCTTCTGAAGAGTACGTTCTTGATTTGTTCCGTTCTTCTAAATAAATTGTGTCACTTCTCTAATTTATCGGAGGTTTTTGGTTATTATATAAAATAATTTTTTAATTATTCGATTGTTTTAATACTGCTTATGTTAGATTGCAATTTTTTTAACGTAATTAAGATTTATACAAACAAGTTTCTGATCAGTCAAGAAGAAAATCAGTGAATAATAAATGTATATTACATGATTCAATTGTTCGAAACTGGTAAACTTTAGGGCTTTGCTTTTTCAAAAAACTCAAGGCTGCTTCAAAATTGTGTAGGGTTGTGAAACTAATCAATGACTAATTGCAATTTAAACGTTAAAATATTGCTAAATACTAGAATACATTAAAACACTAGCCCTCTTTTTTATTACATTTTTATAAATAATTGTATTAAAAATTTGTATTTATTCTTGCAGCTTTTGTATGAATATTTTTGCTTAGTCATTTATGATTCATTTACCCTATATGATTTACTTCGTATACCTTATTTAACCATTTTTTTTATTTACAGTCAGACGAACGAAGCGCCATTCTCGAGGGCAGTTGCTCTGCAGGATTATAGCAGTGACGGAGACACTGAAGATGAATAACGCGTTAGTGAAAATCTAAATGAGAGAAAGAGAACGAGTAATTAAATTAATTGTCGAGCCAACACGGATGAATGCAATCTTGTATTTGCAAATCTTTTGTCGTATGTTTTCCGTTTGGTGCATCCAAAAAACAAAGCAGAAAGAAAACGATAGAAGCTGAGAATTAGAGCAGGATTGGCTCACAATACAACTGCACCAATGACGAGTGCACACTGAGCATGGAACTTTTATTAAATGTACATTATTATTAAGAAAATATCAAAGGTTTTTGGTAAAACCTACTTCACCTGTATTTCGATTAATTTCTAATCAATCAATTGCGTGTGATAATTTTGAATAATAAGTTTGTTTAAATTGTAGGTTGTATTCTCTAATGCCAAGATATGAATACAGACTGTAGACCCTAATACAGAAGGTACAAGTTACTTATACTTTATGTGTAAAAATTGTTATGTAAAAATTGTTGAAAAGAATCTGTGAAAATAAAATAACTTCTACTTTCTATAATGGGTTTATATTTTGTAACAGTGACTGATGTCACCCTTTGCTGTTAGAGTATGTCTAGAAATCTATGTCGCAAATGTGTAGTGTTAACTGTATGCAATGAATGATTGTCACTACTATTAATACAAAATTCTTAATCTAGCCAATACATTTTGGTTCAAATAATGATTATTCACGAAGATCCTTTTCATTTTTTTAAATCAATAAGAGTTGTAAATTTATATTGAATTATTTTATATTTTTTCAACTCTAAGAATTTGATAACAAAATGATTTTTTTCTGTGAAAATTGTTATGTGAATTAAAATTATTGTAAAATACTCATTCATTCTTCGAAGTAATGATAAATGTGGACATTCATGAAACGGAGATGGTCGAAGTACTGGTAAAGCAGGTTTCCAAAACCCATGAGCAAAAAGTCATTCAGCGAGCGACTTGTTTAACTCTTCGAATCTCCAGCGATTCGCACGATTACTTGTATATCAGATAAGTTCAAATGATAATAATCTAATTTATTAACTTTTTGACCCCGCGTGTTACGCAGTTTTTTTTTCTTTTTTTTTTTTTCTCCTAAGAGAGAGAGAGAGAGTATAGAGTAGCTGTGCAGGTTTAGAGACATAATAAGGTTTTGCACAGACCTTTGTGCATAACTTTTGACTGAACTTTATATAACCTGCTCAGTTACTGTACTAGAACGGAAGAGAGAGAAAGAGAGAGAGAGAGAGAGAGAGAGAGAGAGAGAGAGAGAGAGAGAGAGAGAGAGAGAGAGAGAGA
>UXGD01001213.1:0-37942 GCA_900474315.1 Torymus auratus | reverse complement strand
GCCACTTTATAGATTTAAAAAGTTATTTTGTATTTACATGTTATAATTTTGTTAATTTTAACCAAATTCACTGGAAATGTAGACAATTAGACGATGTTATATTAGCGGGAATAATGGATTAGCGGGATTATAGTGGAGATGGGAATAAATAATATTACTCCTCTATTTAAAACGAATAACTCACCCAAAACGCACACTTTTCGCTATAATTCGCTATCCTTAGTCTTCCTAAATCCAGGTATACCTGCTCCTAAATCCAAAAAATCAACACGCACACATGCACACCAACATACATCTTCACAACAAGTCTCTATCTACGGGCGCATCTGTCATATCCCTAATGAGGAGGCGGTCAACTCCGCGCGTTATTATACGCCGCTCGCGCGCGCCTCTTTTTCGGCCCTCGGGCGGCTACCGTGGCTGAGCGCGAAGAGGAACGGCGCGGCCGCTTACCAAAAGAACGAACGAGAGAGAGAGAGAGAGAGGGCGATTGAGGGCCGCCGATTTAAAAGGAGCTGCTCGAGGTGCCGAAAGATATATCGACTTTTTCGGCAGAGAGGAGAGCTTCTTTCCTCCTCTCGTTTCTCTTTTTTTGTCTCCGGGGGTATTTCTTTGTGCGAGCGCGAGGAGAGAAAGAAAGAAGGTGTGTTCGCGCGCACGCGCGCCGATATAATTTATGAAATTTATACGAAGGAGGCGGGCTAGAGGTATAATACACAGGGATATAGGTACGTGTGTATGTATATATATAATAGACTCGGAGCGCGGAATTATGAGATTATAAATGGACGATTAACGTCGTCCTTGTTTATAAAGCATAAATTTCTCGGTCGGACGGTGCACGTGTGTGTCTGTGTGTATTATATCGTTTGTGTGTTTGTTTAGCTCAATATAGCGGCGGTAGCCGGGGCTTCTGTATAATATTTCCTTCCGTAATTAAGTTACGCGCTGCTGCCATGCGCGCGCACGCGGTGAGCGGTCGGAGTTATTATTGGCGGATGTTTTTCGGTTGCAGGTCTGTGTCGCGTGATACGCAGCGAAATACGTTAATATTTTTATGGCCGGCCGGCGAGCGTCTTTTAATTATATGAGACGTTTATGGCTCGGGGAGGAGATTTTTGATGCGGTATATTTTGGATAAATATTAATAGGCTCTCTGGACGGAGGATATTTTACATTTTCGAATGTCTCTCGCGTGTAACTCGATTATCATTCCAAGCCGCGATTGGTATCTAACTTTTTGCTCTGATCAGATGTTAATTATTGTATTATATATACACGTTTTATTTTACAAAAATATTATATATGGATGACGTAAAATTAATATCTGATGATTCGAATCTTTTTATTAATTAACGCAAGGATCTTTATACTATAACGAAATCCCTCGTCATTAGCATAAAGTCTGCATTCAGCGAAAGTGATGTTCCCCGCTGATCAATCATAAATCATACGTTTTTTCTGAATTATGATACCCGCAACTTTTTTTCGCACACACACGCAGACAGCTATACTACTGAATTATCGCGATCGAGAACTTTCATAGGATTAATTACCTAGATAAACTTTTTAGCCGCTCACATAGACACACATTGCAAAACGCTCCTCTCGCGCATATATATACATACGCGGAATAAAGCCGCACACGCGCGCGCAGATAGGCAGCATTTTCTCGGAATATAAGCGATAATTTATTATTGGGAAAAATAATACAAGCATAAGGCACGCGCTCGCTGCTAGTCTTAATTGTGAGCGCGCGCGCGCGCGAATTATGCAACTACTGTTTATACATTTTTCAATCTGATACATCGACGATTCCGCTCGGATAAAAACACACGACTACTACTACACGCATAACACGTGGCTCTGTATAACGTTTGAGAAAAGAAATAAAAAAACGTATGCAGATATACACAATAATCGTTATGGTTTATTTCGCCGCGCGCGTGTTTCCCAGAAATCGCCGGGACCCCATTTAAATAAACTTGGCGACGACGCTGTACACCTGTTCGCGCGTACTAATCCGCAGCCTCGAGCAAGATTCCATTTCCATGCGTTCGCGCGCGCGAGTGAAATAACTCGCGATCCGCGCGGACAACAAAAACTCCAGACAAATAAGACAAAAAAATAAACACCTGGTGAAAATATGAAGAAACTCGGTCGCACAGCTTTTCAGAAAAATTCAATCACCGACCCAAATAATTCTCGGACATCTGCCGCTTTTTTACCCTGCAAGATCGCTCATATCTGTATAACACGCCTATCCGGGCAACCGGGCGACGCTCGCGCTCGATCTTCTCGCGAATCGTAAAAACGGCAGGAGACGGGTATATACGCGCGGCAAGGGCGCGCTCTTTCTCTCTCGTGGATAGTTTTTACCGTAAATGGAACTGGAGCACGCGTCGAGCACGCGACGAGCACTGGACGCGCGTGCGGGCACGCGTTGCTAAATCGCGAGGAAGGAGAGGGGAGGGAGGTGATGTGGCTATATTTGTACGACGACGGGGTCCTGTCGTCTACATAATTGCGAGTTTTTTTCGTGATGGAGAGCGAGAAAAGTTCGAGCGATGATTATGCGGACGCGCGCGGGCTGCAGCGGAGGTAATTGCGAGCGATATAGTGGTTGTGAAGCGAGATCGATACGGGGAGGAGGATGATGATGACGATGATAATGAGTGGAGTTGGGTTTGGTCTGGTTCGTAATTTATGGATGCGAGGTCACTGTGGTTGGCTCAAGGTTTTAGTTCTTGGGAAGTTTTGTGGGAGATTGGTTCCAAGAATGTGCCGCATAAAAATTTAATATATCGGTAACATATTAGAAACGTATTGGATATACATAGAAATTACCAACATGGTGTCGAAATATGTGAAAACGACGGTCAATACATTGGTAGTACTGTGATAAAACTATCCAATATTTTACCCACTGTTGCCAATGATCTGACATATACGTTATTAGATTATTTCCAATATATGTCTGATACATTGTTAATCGATCAATATTGGCAATATATTGCCAACATTTTCTGGACGATTAGATAATTTTTATTTCTTGTTGTTTTTCGATTTACATCAAAGGCAAGGCAAGCCTTGTTACTTAGACTCTTCAGAAAGAGCTAGGCATTCGGATGACTGAACCTTACATACTCTCGGCGTAGTTCTGTAATCTATATTAGTGTACCACCCACGGAGCAATGCGGGGATGCATAAAACTGTCCAAAAAAGTCGTTAAAAGAATCATGGATTTGCCCATATATAATGTCATACTTTGAGATCCTTGAAGTTTTCCGGTACGTCCAAGAAAACAGTAATATATAATAGCAGTTTAACGATCCTACGGGTAATTTTCTACTGCAAAATTTGTTGTCCTATAGATAATACATATTCGTTTTATAAGACTTATCTGTAATTTAAACATTACAATGCGGAAATAAAATTGTTTGATCATCCAAATGGATCAATTCCAAAATTCAGAAAAATTAAGAATTGGACAATTTTTAATACTTTCTACGAATAAAACCAAGTCGAGGACTCAACTTTTGAAATATTTTAAAATCGCTCTACATTAACCTACTTCGAAATGGTTATTACTAACAAACATCTTGTACTAATAAAATTAAGGTCTCAAATAGGAAAAAACTCACGCTCCATAGTGACTTTTCTTATAAATACTATACAAAGACCGCTTCTTGCGGCAACCGTCGTTAATCTAAAAATTTCATGAATTTAAGTAATCGGCGCACCCGATGGCTTTTACAAAATATGTAATTCCCCCATTGGAATGCGTGTGCTCCGATTTCTTCTGCGCTCGCGAGCGCGAACGTGCATTTCTCAACATAGTGCGCGAGCGGCTTGCGCCAAATGAAATTATGGCGCGCGCCGCTGAGAAATGAGAGTAAAAACCGAAACTATGTAGGTTCGGTGCGCGCGCACGCGCGCTTTCTTGTTCGGTGACTTTTTTTTTATTATGACGCGAGAGTTTTTCTTCTCGGCATACGCGCATACACACAGAAACGCTCGCTCTTTTATTTATTACTAAATTAAAACAATTGTACGTGGCTCGTGTACGCGGTTTTTCCCGGGATTCCGTATAAAGGTTAGCCACTCGTTCGACGAATTGTCGCGGACATCGCGACCGTCCGTGTCTACGACTTTCAGCGCAACAATCTCCGCAGCCTCTATTTTTTCGCGCGATTTCAGTTTTCATCAAAAAGTCAATCTACACAGTTTTTCGAACCGATATACCGACCGATCGATCGACGTAAAGAGCAAACGTCCAATAAACTTTCCCAGAAACCGCTTGGGATTCGAAGTCGAATAAAAGAAGAGCGCGCGCGCACTCGCTAAACGTAACAAGATTTTCAGTTTCATTACGCGAGAGAGCAGCTCGCGATAAGCTCGACTGATAATCGCAGCGCATAAATCCTCGTATCTACATGGCGCATCATCGCGGCGCGAGCGCGCGAAAATGAATTTCGCTAATGTCGATTGAAGGAGTGTCCCGCTCTCTTGATTTATGCGGGCCGAGCTCGCGCACGCCTTCGTTCATAATTCAGCGTTGAGAGCATAATTAATGCGTCATTTCGAGTTTTATGCCCGTTGTGACAGGTGGAAATTGATGTTGCGCTCGCAATGATTTATATATGCATACAAGCGCGCGAGCTCGATGATGAATTTTTAATTGAGGATAAATATCTCTTAATAATCGTGCGAATGAGATCCCGAGGGTAGATATATATCAGCCGCATTATAACGCTTTCCGAGAATGCGCAGAAAATTTTATTAAATTATCGAATGTTTGCGGGTTTATAAAAGCGGCTGTATGGGCATAAAGCGCCAATTTAAGGATCGATCGCGATATATTTGCATGAAAAAGTAGCGAGGCGCGTTTCGAAATGTCTTCAGCGCCGCGCGGTACGTTTAAATTTTATCGCCGCGCGACAGCCATTCAGCTTTCGATTTTGCAATATTTCAGGAGTATACGCGCGTTACCTCAAAATAATTGAATATGCAGTGTGTGTGTATGCCTCATTCGCGTTTATTTATTTACATTGAAGTAGTTTTCGTGGCGGAAAAACCGACTGAGGAATTCTCTGGAATGAAAATATACGATAATTCAGAAGCATAAGGTACTTTATACGGCGAATACTGACTCTCACAGTAGTACGCCGTAAATGGCATAATCGCCGTTTCAATGCTTCAATTAAACAATTCGACTGATTGTGTTTGAGATAGGAGAGAAAAACGTTACATAGTATTCCATTTATATTTTAATCTCAAAGTAGGTATACACACGTGTGGGTTTTTCTTTTTTAATGAACAGATGATCTAATGGGGTTAACATTTCATTCCACGTTTAATTAGTTGCGAAGTTCAAAATCGCACAAATGGATACACATTTAGATATTTGTATTACTTATATTATTATTGAAACCTTTTCAGTCACACATAAATAATTTATGTTTGTTGCTTCTGTTAAAAATGTGTAAATTTTTATGCTTTAAATATTAATAGCAACCAAATTCTTTAATCAATTAAATTTTTTCAGTTCTACAACAATAGACCGATCTTCCCATCCTCATTGTCAACTGCACCGCTCCAAAACCAGAGCACACATGAATTTATCAAGCCGAGCGAGTGCCCTCGAAACAGGACCAGCATCGTCCCAAACTCCCAGAACGCCGTCGCTGCCATCCTCACACGGCTCTCGAGGCCCGTCCTCGGCGAATCCATCCCGCAGCGCGCGCCGAGTGAATTTTCTAAAGTCAAGAACGAGAGTAGCAGAGCAGCAGCGCATCGCGTCACATACTAGCACAATACACAGTGCACTGGTGCTGCTGTTGCGCGGCCCGGCGGCGGCGATCCCAGGCCAGTTGCCGTCAATTAAAGTCGCGGCAAATAAATAAATGATTCCGTCTCTCGAGCATCCATCCACGCGAGCGCGCGCGCACACCGCTATCTCTGTCTTTCTCTCTCTCTCTCTGACTGGCTGGCTCATCCCCGTATATATATACTATATACTCCTGTCTCAAGAGGTCTCATTAACCGTCTCCTGTCCGTCAATTATATAATAATAAGCCGATAATAATTGCATTCGCCGGTGCATCGCCGGGCCCATCTCTCTCTCTTGCTTTCTCTCTCTCTCTTACCGAATGGGAATAAATTAAGGAGTGACTTCCCTCTTACGCGGCTCTCTGCACCGCTGCTGCGGGCCATTCACTCGGTGCATTTTTTTCTTTCTCTCTCTCCTCGCTCCTGCGAGTTGCGCGCACAATGACACTGACACTGAAAGAGCCGTTCCACGCGGCCAATAACTCGGTCGATGACTGTCGCTGCGTGTGCGTGTGTGCGGTAGATATATATATTTTTCGCGATGGATCTATGCGGCGCGTTCTGATAGAGCGCGTTTCTTATAGGATGGGTTTCTTGCCCGCGGGAAAAGAAAGAAAGATACCGCTGCTTTATGTGATTATGCTTTTTCGTGCGCTGTGGTTGTTCTTTTTTTTTACGTCGACGGTAGAGAGAGAGAGAGAGATGGAATTCCCACGTATATGGAATCGATCGGAGTTATGCAGGTAATATACGAGACTCGCGGTGCAGCCGTGTATATTGGCCGTATATGGGCTTTTTTCCAGCGAGAATTGTGCGTGACAGTTTTGCGATGATTTTTTTATTCGAATAGGGATAAGAAGTTTTCTGAGAAGAATAACTGCAAAGTTGAGAGAAGGTAAGTTGTTGTTGATTAATCTAATGTATACATACTTTCTTGGGAATCGTTATGCAAGTGTAGTATATATTGCGTATTACAACAAGTTGTATAATGTTAGTATATTAAATCCATCGATCGAGAATCGATAATATTAAATTATTATCGCCATTTAAAAGTCATAAAAGTGATAAATTTATTAATAAATGTTAGCATATGAAGCTAATTTGTAATATTACTTACTAATATCATGTTTTTACGATGTCTGGGTATGGCTGCATAACGTGTCTGAAAAGTAAAAAATTAATACTAATTTAAATAACAGGCGCATACTTATGCTTATGAATTTAATTTATTCTAATTAGAACCAATTTACCACATTTAATATCACGCTAAAAATCTTTATAATATGCTGTTTTTAAATCAGATAAAGGTTCGAAATAAAAGGCATAGCAATGATAACACTGTATTTGCAAAATTATATATTAAAAAAATACATCCTGTCTTATAATAGTGTAAATAACGTATAAATCAACTTAATCCTTCGTATAAGCGATCAGCTTTGTAAAACGACGCGATCAAGTCCGACCATATTGTCAAAACATTGTACTAAACGATTTCACGCATAATTACCCTTTATCGCCGCTGAATTCTAATTAACAAAGATAACGCGCTGCACAAAAAATCATTTACTCGCACACGAACGTCAATGAAAAATGATATATTAACCGCCTCGTGTGCCTGGCTATCGCATTTTTATTGTCGTTTCAATTAGACCAAGGCGAAGCCTACCCTCGCCACCGTTCCAATCCGTGCGCATATACACCTTCAATATGATTTACCGCTTTTCCTCCATGAATTTCAAATTTCCTCAATTAAAATAAATATATCGAAGTGTCGAGGCATCCGCGATTATATGAGGGAAGGTCGCCCGCGGGAAATCCTCCGCGCTTGCAATTCCGCAAACATAGTATACGTGTGCATACATACACACACACCTCGCGCGCATAATTATAATAATTAAGCTTATATACGCGCGCCTATACGAAACATGGAAAATAAAAGCGCGATAGTCTAATGAGGCAAAAAGATAACGGGCAGCGCGCGCTCGTATTTCATACAAGCGCGAGTGTATGAGAGAGTGAGAGAGGGAGAGAACACGACGATCGCCGGGAATTTATAGCTCCACCGTATGTACGTGCACTCGCGCTTCTGTCGGACACGAGTGCGTATATATACATATAGGTATGTATATAATATGCGTTTTTGCAATTTCGCGCGCGCACGGATTCTCTCAGGCGGCCGCTAATAGCTTTGACAGGCCGCTGATTTATTCGTTTATTATTGTCTGAATATTGATGAGCGATTAATAACGGCGGCGGTGGCGTTTTTTCCTATCCTATGTGTGCATTACGCAGAGTGGAATTAACAAAAGAGACTAGCGGCGGCTACTTGAGTTTTGCGCCGAGCGCGGATTGGAGATAGAGAGGCATAGCTGGCATTAATTCAATATTTCTTTATTATGCGAGCCATTAGATTGCAGCTGTAAGCAATCGCTCGTGTTGATTTTCTAATTATGATTATTGCCGCGCGTTTTCTTTTTGCCTTTTTTCTTTTTTATCAAATTTTAAATGTAAAGTGACCGTTTTTAGATAAAAATTATCCGCCACTGATTTGATAAAGCGTTCGATGAAACGGCCGTTTCAACATTCCATTCCGAAATGAAATTGATTATTATTTTTGTTTTTAAAAAGTGCAACGTGTAAAGTTTCTTGCATGTGCGCGCGATTTATACTTATATAATAACATATACCGCGAATTCGAATAAATTCTCTGTAATATGCTTTATTTTTGGTTTCATTAGTATATAATACGGCTGAATTTGTATTGAGATGTACTACGATGTAATGCACGATAATATAATATAGAAAGGTTAATTTAATTGGCAATCAATAACGCGCCTTTAAAAATACCACCGTTTTCTCTGCGCGAATTCCTCCGGTAAATAATCGAATAAACAGAGCCAATAACGAGCGCCATATGATCCTTCTTACGTGTAAATTATCGATTTACGTTTAATTTATTGCCATTGTGCAAATTGATAAATCAATTAAAACACTCACGAGATCGGGGAATCGTATATACATAAACGTACGCGATCGAGGCAGCTCCGTACAATAACATTATTATGTAACGCGCTTTTTTAATTCAATAAAGGCACATATATACACACACGTGTGGGGCGATATCTGTGACTGCATCGGCGAAATAATCGAATAAATAGTAATTACCCCGGAGCTCGCGCGCGCGCTAAGTCGAGTAAAATTTGATTAGTCCAATTAAAGCGCGCCTAAATAACCTGCATTCCCATTAATGCGATTGGAATTAATTATAAAATTTCCGAGAGGCATTCTTCCCTGCGTTCGCGCGGTCGTTTGAAATTGAAATAGCACACAGCGCTTGATTTCGCAAAAATCTCTCTCTCTCGCGAGCGCAAGAGAGCAAAAGACCATAGAAATATAAATAAATGCAGCGGACGTGTGTACAAGACAATGTTGCATTCATAAATCACGTCTAATAACCAATAAAAAGCGAGCGCATACGGCGCAAATAAGCGCTAATGGAATTCATATACACGTATACGTTATACATATATATTTGCCCTGGCGATTGGCTCTTATTAAACGAGAAAAAGGCTGCGCGTGCGGAAATATTGGGATTTAAACTTTCATGAAGCCGTTTGCCGCGCATTCGCTCAGATAAATATCGATGCGGTAATTTCTAGATCACGCGAAAACGAGATCGAGACGAGCATGCCGGCATCAGCGAATTATATTATACACACGTCGCGATGTGCGCATGCGCGCAGGGGAATTTCACGTCAAGTGTGCCAATGGTATCCCCCCCTTCTCTGTGTATATATATCCCATCGAATATTTTAGCTGGTGCACGATCAGCCTTTTCGAAATATCCTTCAATTATTTCGAGTGTTGAGGGGCATGCACACACGTCGAGTGAAATATTTGTTTTGAAATTCTGGCCAACACACGAGGTGTACATTATATGTATATACGTATATAAATGGATTTGCCAAGTTCGTCTTTTTTAATAAAACAGCTGTGGCGCTGCTGTATAAGAGGACCGTGCTGCGCGGTGTAAGAGTTCTTTTTTTTCGTTGCAGGATATTCCATTTAAATTGGCAACACGAGACCCCCGAGTTTCTCGTTACAAAAACCCATATTCGATAAATCGCTGCGCGACTTGCGAGAGTTTTGCAATTAACGGAAAATTTTAATTTTAATTTAAAGTTTTACGTTACGCACATACGCACGCATGCACGCACGCTCGGTGATACTTCTCTTATGCTTATATTCGCCACAAAGTATCTGTGTATGATAATTTCAAAATTTACTATTTACAATATACCTATAGATATTTGCACAAATCTTTAGGGGTATATTTCCATAAACGCGCAATTTATCATATTTCAAATAATCCGCATATATAATGTATGAAAATTTCGTACACAAAAAAAACTTTGTATATATAAAGAATCTTACGATATTCGAAGTCCAATGCCCTACATGCGCTCACATAACTGCAAGCGATCGCGACAGACCACGCGAGCGTAGTATGTATGCGCTTTTAGCGGAGAGGTGAAAGTATCGCGAGCGTAAGTCATACGCTCGCCGATCATAAATATGTGATATTAATGTCGATAGGCGCTCGCTCGCTCGCGAATTAGCATAAACCGACTGCTCGCAGCCGGGCTGTATAAGCGTGCTGGCGAGTGGCTACCGGAGACGGAGAAACACACAGAGATAGATAGTTCATATCAATTTCTCGAGATCTCAAGAGAACCGGCGAGCGCACATATATACATCCACGCACGCGACTTCATGACTTCATAGTCGCGCAGGCTTCGCAAATCAATCGATTATTTATCGTACAGAGCCGATCGCGCGCGGCTATACTTGCCGGGAGAAAAATCGATGATATTTTCCATTATGAAATCGAATCGTCCCTCTCTTTTATAACCGCGCAGTCTCCGTTGGTATAATTCACCGGTAACGAGCAAAAAGCCCAACACACACAGAACTCCTGTGTCTATATACCTCTAAGCGACTCTAAATGAAGCAATGCTGCAGTTGCCAGCGTTTGTTTATGAATAAATTAGCATTTCAAATCGCCGCGAGAGCTGCAAGCGCGCGATTTCTTGTGTGTGTGTGTGTATAAGGCGCGCTCGAGGTGTAAATTGAAATTAATGCGTTATTAACCGGCGTTTATGAACGTCTTAACGATCTACGATACTGCACAAAGTTGTGTAGCGTATACGCGCGCTTACAAGCGGAAGTGATTTTTGCAGGCAGAGGTCGCGAGTGCGCGGGATAGAATTTTCTCATGGAAATCGCGCGAGCGAGCGCCGATATATTAATTGTAGGATATTACGGTCGTTATGGCTGTGTATGTATGTACGCCGCGGTCGCTCGTATACGTGATAAAGAGTGTTTTACCGAAAGGTGTAAGGATAAGATGCTGTGTGCTCGCAGGCTTTGATGTATGGTTTTTGGGGCCGCGGGGTTACGGTCGCGAAACATGGCGCAATAAATAATAATTGCAACGTATGGTGCTGTAATTTTCTCACAATAATTTTGTTGTTGAAGGTATATTGCGATCGAGTGATTTACGGTCAGATGATAAGATGGAAATTATTGATTTTTTGTATTATTTTTGCATTTGTTGATTATTCATGAAGAAAATGTTATTACAATAATGACGGTAATATACCTTTTAATGAGTGTTTCCATTATATAATGTATAATGTATACAGTAGCAAGTCACTATATTTCCTAAGAACAATGCACATAAATCTAGCGTTTAAAGAAAAAAAATTCCATTAATGATGGAAAAAATATTTACTCGAAGGAAAAGTTTTTATCTCTAATGTGACTACATTATACGTATTGTTTTTTATCGTATAAGTGAAATAATCAAGTGTATAATAGAGTCAATATTTTAAGATAAAAATTATCGAAAATATATTTCTGAATCTTTTGTTTTATTTTAAAGAGAGAAAGTCATAATATGAGCCATAACATTTTTTGTCCTCCTTATCTTGAAATAACATTTCCGAGTTCCCATATCCACAACTCGGAAACTAATCACACATCAACTGTTCTATTTAATTTCGTCCCTCCGAAAAGATAACTTCACTCAAACTTTCTAAAATGTTTATATACGAATCCCCGTCGAATCCTCCAATAATCAATTCCCTTATACATACCATCACCTAAAATAATCCCGAAATCTCCGTGGAAATTCTCATCATCACCATTCTTCCGACCGCCTCTCTCTCCCACCCACTCAAGGCGCGTAAGAGAGGAATCTCAGCTCTCAGCGCACACACCCTGCACTCCTGCTCGCGCGCGTAATAATTTCCTCCGGGCTCGTATATATATACGCTCTCCCTCCAGCTCTCGCCACCCGCGAATGCAATATAAGTGTGAAAGTCAGGATCTCGCGCGCGGCAAGTTTAAATTAGAAAAGTTTCGGGGGTGCGTTCACGTACGCGAGACCGAGCGAGAGAGAGACACCCTTTCCGCGTTAACGGCTCTCCGGCACGGAATGTTAAAAATAACGGGGGCGACTCCGCGAATTTTTCTGTATATAAACAAAGCGCGAGAGCGAAGTAATTGACACGTGTGTGTGTGCGAGCTGCTGATGGGAGGGTTTAATTTTGAGCTTAGTTGGAGAGGTTTAGGGAGAGTTTGCTTTTCGGGAGTTGCCGCGGAGAGGATTTTGGGTCTTCGGTGGTGGAGCAAAGTGCGGATTTGGGATGATAGAGCCGGGAGGAGAAAGTGGACATTTTGAACGGTATATAATTCGGATATTGGAAAAGTTTAATTATTTTTTAACGCCTACCAAGTTTTTTAAGAGGACTTTTTTACGAAGGAAATACAAACGTGTCGAGAAATTGATTTCCGGAATAAATTCAAATTGATTTTTTTATCTCATTTTAACGAGGTAAATTACATATATATTCAAATATACTTATTATATTACATCGGGAGTCACTCAGATTAATAAAACTTCAAGAAACCATTCAATTTTACCTTTTATATACGCAGCTAACCACTCCGCACACGCATACATATACGCACACAGCAACCACACGCGCAATTCGCTCGTTAAACCGTTAGAGGTCAGGTTATAACCCCGTACTACTATTACTAGTACTACTCGTGGCCCGGGCGAGTTAGCGGATTAATAACGCGTGGCGCACGCACGCAGCAAGGCAGGACTAATCAGCCGGTGTAGTGTTCGCGCACTCGCGCGCTTACCGGAGACAATATCATATTCGCGCGCGCGCAGGGGGACTCTTGCACACGCATACATGCACGCGCGTCTTCCCCTGTGCACCCTCGAGTTATTAACCTCTAAGGTTACCGCAGGGCCTAAAAGCCCTCGCGGCGTGCGCTTAATTACCGGAAAACTGTCTCGCACTCGCGCAACTGCAGTAGTGGTAGTAGCAGTAGTACGCGCACTGCGCACGCGGCCACGAGGCAAATTAACCAATTACTCGCGCGGTGGCGATAACGATCGACGAGCGCAGGATGAGTATTTGCGAGAAAGTAAGTTGGAGCCTACTGCTGCTGCTGCGACTGGGTAATGGTATATGGGGGGTATGTATAGGTTTTTGCAAGAAATTGGTTTTTGAATTTTGAATATTTTGCGCAGATGTTTTCCAAGGAAGAATTTGAATTTTTAGTATAGAGATAAAGTGCCGTTATTACTACGGTAGTCATTTTTAGGAAAATTATATTTTATAAACGAAAAATCTGCAATTATAGTATCGTAGAACGAGTAGAGACGAGAAATTCAGCTTTAAAAGAGATAAAATATCTTTGTTTCTATGTATGATTATCGTGTGTTAATATCGCTTGCGCTCATGTTACAGTAGCGATCCTTAATGAGCTATACACACTGACTTTACAATCTCTCAGACGACTAATCAGGAAGTCTATAGCCAGCACACGGACGAAACAAACATTTTCGGTGGATGTACAACTAATAGCGCGATTAGATTAAACAGCACGTTCTTTCTCCCTTATCCACTTGTCAGATAAGAATTTCAATTTAAAATTCTCTCCTAAATAAAGTTGTCCACTGTACCCACCTTTCCGCAATCCTTATATAATTAATCAAACATTTCGTACATCCTCTCTATACAACGAAAAAAAAAATAAATCAACGACAAACCGCAATTACCCCATGCCAAAGCAAGCCGACGAAATAAAAAAAAAACATCACCAAAGAAAACTCGACAACGCCGAAAATCAAAGAACGCTTGCACGCGCTTTCGAAACGCTACACCTCTCGGCTCGGGGCCAAAAGATCCGGCAATTTCAGGACACGCTCAGAGAGAGAGCTAGAGCTATAGACAGAGAGAGAACAGCTGCAGCGAGTAAACCGGCAATCTACGATATTGATCCCCCGCGCGACTAGCGGCAGCTGACCAATACCTACGCGCCAGCAGCAATATAGACCTGCGCGCTCGCTTCACCGTTTATATACGCAATATTTCGCGCAGTAAAGTGTGGGAGACCTATATATATGTAGACAACAGCGAGTGGATCGATTTATGCGGGAGAATGAATCGATGACACGCTGTACCAAAAGGCTTCTTGCATGCGCGGTGCTTGCGCTGATTATGAAATAGAAATCTATGACGGATGGCGCTTCTTTCAGGCAACGACGTGTTTATGAATGTAATAAACATGGTTGCATCGCCGACGACGACGTATGAATTGCAGATTGATCTTCGTCGGCGACTAGCGTAAGCCGCCGCGTCCTCCTTCTCTTCCTCTGCGAGAGAGAGGCGATTGTCTATTTGCCTCTGTATGTGTACGTATATATACTCGCGTCGTTCCATCTCCTTCTTATTCTCTCTTTCGCATATCCGTGCTACCGCACAGCTTTTTGTCTCGAGGACGCGGGAGTTTTATCATTGAAAAATAACGTCGCGGAGTTACGAGGCTGTGTTTCTGAAATCGAAGGGAGGGAGAGTTTCAACGGTTTAGAGACAGGTTTATGGGGACCGCGGATTAAAAAGTGACGGGAGTCGCGAGAGATGTTATGATTGGAAAGGATGAACGGCCCTGGCGTAAATCAGCGGATATTATGACTTATTTATTGGAAAGCGATTGGGTCTTGTGCACGCGGGTATTCGAGCTGGATTCGCTGAGACCGAGCGCGGCTGGTTTTTCTACTGATGATGTTTTATGATTTTTATGGTTGTTTATAAGCGTGAATTATTGTTCGTGTGCGTAAGAAATTAAGGAGGTCGGAGTAATGAATTTCGGTAATAATTCTTATGCAATTATTATTTGGTATATACAAGTTTTTCAGAAAGATCCTCAATTCGCTGATTTTTATTGTAGCTTACAATTATAGGTAGTTTTAAATTTTGTACGACGAGATTGCTTCTAATTATAATATTATTCTCAATGAAAAGAAAATTAAAGCAGTTTTCTATATAGAGATAATATATGCATATTTTATCATCCATCACAACATCCATTCTCATACAAACAAATCACCACCATAAATACACTTCCATACAATCAAATCTAAACACTTTTCACCAGCGCTATTTTCCCTCCCTACAAATAAACAACGAGGAAAACTTAATCTTTCAGCCATTCCCACTACGAACAATAAATTCATCTCCGCACCTTCATAAACATCGTATGTATGTATTCTCTCTCTCATACTCAATCCACACATCCATACCATAACCTCGCGCACGAACCCAATAGCCATAATACTATACAACTATGAAGACGGCGACTACGACCCTCCTCTCGGCCCGACGAAATCTCGACGGAAACATGGAAATTTCGAGCTTTTCCTCGAAAGACTCGCGCGTCCAGCGGCTTTATGGGGTGTGTAATGACGCCGTATGGAGCTGGCGCAGGCCCCGGAGGAGACGTAAAAACGTGCGCGCGGCGAGCGAGGGGAAGGCGAGTAGCAAGAACGTATATACATATACGCCAGACGGGCAAGTTATTGGAAGTGCGAGTAATCACGGAATTTCGGGGGAGCGAGTGTAGCAGCGGTGGCATCAAAATCGACTGGAAGGAATGGTTTATCGCGCAAGAACGGGGAAAGAGGGGAACGAAGATGCTCTCGATTTTATGTAAATTACGCGGCATCCATGAGGGAGTTTCTCGGTTTCAGTGATTTTCTTCCTGTATAGTAAGTATAGCCGAGGGATTCGGATATGTGCGTATATTGGAATCGAAGGGTATAACCGGGAATGGCTTGTATACTATTATATGCGCGGAAAGCTATTCGAGGATTTTATATATATGAGATGTATTCTCCGACAAAAATAAATAAAATAATAATAATAATTCGGTAGCAGCGAAGTATAGTGATTATCGAAAATTATTTAATTTCGAGAGTATAATATGTTAAATTTAGCTCGTTGAAGCGATGTAAATGCTATACACATACACTCGGTAGATTTAATTTAATTTAATCTCGCATGCGCGACTCGCAAATCTTTTCCCTTATAAAGTTACAGCTGCACGGCGGTGCACGACGCGTGCGTTAGCTCGTTCGCTCGATCTTGCGGAGCTAGAAAATGAAAGTACCAAATTATCGACTAAAATATTAGCCGATACCGAGTAAAAAGTCGTCAGCCTTTACGAAGTGTATATAATCTTGCTACTTCAATCTCGCCGACTTTCCATTTATCCCCGCGATGATAAATTTCATACTCTTAATTTACCATATTATATAAAAAAAAAAAATTACGCACGCGCACACACGAAAGGGAATAACTGTAAATATAATGCGTTATATCAATAAACTGCAAATATATACAAATAAATAAATCTCTCACCTCGCTTACATTTTCCCCCATTTTCACGTTACAATATACATATATCGCACGAATTTTCGCCGTAAACCAGCACACCGACACCACACACACGCACATAGATATTAATTTCTCAAGCGAATATAAACCTCGCTCGCCGCACATATTAATTTAAAATCTTTCTAACGTGTGACATAGAGCAAGCGGCAGCAGCATCACCTCGAGTAAAAGCTCCACGCGCACGTGTGTGCTAAATCTAAATTATGAAAATATCGCACACGACACGAGTTACACGAGCGGCGAACACGTATGTATTACATGCATATGATAAGCCACATGCACACCGGCGAGGCATACATTGCAATAATTAACTCACGCGGTCACGAGGGGAGTTTTTATAATACACACCGGCCGCGGCGTATAAGATGAACGCGAGCGATCGACAAATTCCGTTGCGGTGGTTACAAGCGGTGTGAAAAGGAGAGTGTGTGTACGAGTGCACTCGGGAGACTACTTTCTCCGAGTGTGCGGTATGTGTGTGCGAGCATTTGTTGAGAGCCGAGATGAGTCTCTCAGGTGGCTATATATGTGCCGGGAGAGTATGTATCGAAGATAATGCGCGCGCAGACGGTTTAATAAAGAGCGAGAGAGAAAAAGAGAGGCTTGGTTACACGTTTATCGGCTAATTAATTGCGCGTGGGCGCACTGTACAGTGATAACGCGCCGAGGTAACGACTCTTTCGTCGCGGCTGGTTAAAGCTTAGGTGTGTGTGTAAGGATATTAGAAATGCCTCGATCGATTGACTTATTTTACGATGCAAACAAGAGGCAAACGTCTTGGTTTATTGCGTAATAGAGACACACGTGCTGTATGGTCGGGTTAATTGTGCCGTTAGTTGTCTCAACAATATCATTGTGGTGTGTGTGTCTGGCTCGACGCGGTTATAAGAATTTATTTGGCAATCAAGGGTTGTATCGTTGCCTTTAACGAAGCTAGTTGGAACATATATTATGCAATAAAAGTAAGTAATATATAAATGGGAATGGGGACTTTTGTCGTAATGTAACGGAAGCTTTGATATATGTATAGATTTCAACGTCATTGTTATGGAATTATGACATATGCTCGCAGCTATGCCAGAGGAAAACCATCGTAGAATGGAAACAATAGCGACATTAATTTTGAAAAATCTATTACAAACGATTATTCTCGTTCGACGCGACGACAAGACGATATTCCGCTAAATATTCCATACTTTATCGCGTGCATTTTTTGCCGCGCCAACGTCACGCGGCCGTTTCAACTGGCATTAACGCGAAAAAATGACTGCGTTATACGAGCACTTTGCCGATAATTTAATAATTCATAAGTTGGCCGTGCGAAGGCGATATACGTGTGTATACATATACACACGTTGGTGAAATATCGTCGTCGTGCGTGTTTCTCTCTCTCTCTCGCTTGGTCGCAACTGCGCGCGACTTCCGCGACGCGGAGATTCGCGTATCTGATCGTTCGAGCTTCGGTATATACGTTATTGCCACTGTTTCGCGTACATTATTTTCAAATTACGCAGAAATAGCTGTTTTATTGCTTGTCGGGTCATTATTTATCGTGTCGTCTGACAGTGAGTATATTGCCGAGAGATATGATGCGTCGTCGGAATTGCATAACTTTATTGTATATTGCGTTTCTGTAGTTTCAGAAAATTGATAAATCGAATATGTTTCATTGAATTACAGTTTGATTCATGATTTCATTTGCGTTATTATACGCTTTTAGTCGTCGGAAGATGATTATTATGCTCGTGAAACATAGAAAAAACTTGTTATCATAATTGACTTTTAGTAATGCAATATGTATCATAATATGTAAATTTAATCATCTACTTACATTTTTTTTCTTCATTTTTTGAATTCTTAACATCATGGGAAGTAATGTTTTCTCAATTAGCTTTGAATTAACAAACATAAGTCGTCGTACAAAGTTGTCATTTTGAAATAGTAAATGAAATTTGCATTCATTTATAAGAACTTTGCAATGTCTTTATGTTTTTATTTATCAAAGAGATTATAAAATAAATTTAAGCAACAATATTTTATTTAGTAACAACGAAAGTTTCCAATGACCGTCAAACCTGCTGAATATTCATCCAGAACGCTTCAAAGTATTATTTGCTTTCTTCGCGTCACCGACCGTGCAAAACTACGTATACCTTCTGCAACTATATACACTCTCACTGAGAACAGCCAAGAGAAGAGAGAGAGCGAGAGAGCAAGAGATTCGATGAGATCGTAAAGGCCCCGGAGTATCTACTCGACCGTTATCCGCCGCAAGTGAGAGAAACTTCCGCTCGGACGAGAACTTCGATACTTTGTCCATAAATTCACGATGCATCTAACGTTCTCTCTCTCACTCTCTGTGCTTTGCCCTGTGCGGCGGACGTTACCCAAGTTTCGCGAGTGGGAGGCAGAGAGAGTGAGAGAGAATGCGAGGGGTTTCTGCGAAGGGTGAAAAACTAATTCGAAGAAAGAAGTAGTACGAGCGGATCGGATTTTTATGTACTACATACGCGCGAGTGCGTCGCGAGGCGCTCTATATGTGTGTAGGTGGATGGGTGGGGAGGTATAGGTAGAGAGAAATTCTATCGGATTAGTAGTTTTTGTTTGCCTTGGTGGACGAAGGCTGCTGATGTTACAGCTGCAGGGTTGTAGGTAATTTTTTTCGGGGTAAATTTCGCTCGATTTTTCTTGAAACTTATTTAGAACTTGAAACTAAATTATAATCTAATATTTAGTAATAACAAATTAATTGTAAAGATGAAAATTTATCATTGTTATCATATCACAGTGATATTGTTAAATCCATTTATCAGTTTTTTACGTTAAAAGAACATATAAAATTTATATTTTATTTACTGTTTCACTTACTTCTTTAATAAAACAAAAATAAATGCTATAGTGTCACACACGCATTTATCATAAAAATGTTAATCATCAAATACTTTACTACATGACGTACGTTCTAGATTTGAAGGGACGTTTGGGGAGAACAATAGATCGCACAATAGGATTTCTCCCCATAACATTGAAACGCTCTTATGAGACCTGTCACTATAACTCCACTTGGAAACGCAAGGATTGACATCTATTATTTCCAAACCCCGAAAGTATTCGAACCCAACTATTTCATATCACAAATATTACATAATACCAAAATCCAAGCATTTTTAACTTACCATATGTCCCAACATCGATATTACAAAGCAAATGAAAAAATTCGAGACCAACGTAGCCGCGATCATATTTACCACATTATAGCCAAAATAATTACCTTTAATCCCTCATACGCGGCTAACGAGCGTCCGGCAATAACGGACTGGTCATTTTTCCCGTGGGTAATGCGAAACCGCACGCGCGCGCTCCAATTTCCCGCGCGCGATAATGATCGAGAAATCGCCCGCACCAGACGTCGGGGGTGGCGAAAGGTGAATTGCCCCACGTGGAGGGTCAAACCGACAACGACGACGACGACAATGGACTCATGCGATGCTCATATAATGCGCCTTTCCTTTTCTCCCTCTCTCTCTTTCAGCTCGCCCAATTTCACTCAAACAGAAGCCGATTAATTCGCCTCCACCGGGGCGCGCGATTTAATCCGCATCAACGTAGATGTGTATATGTATGTATGTATACGCGCGTTCTAATGGAAATACTCGCCTCCCGCGCGTATATACATACATACACACGCGTGAGCGTTCGTCTCCATTATACATATTTTAAACTGTCAATCTCTCCGGAAGGGGTCAGGCGAGCGCGGATTACTCCTTCTTCCTCGCGTCTCTTTTTTCCATCCGCCCCGCGCTCGCGCACCCCCCGTACAAAAGACACGGGATAGAGAGCGAGAGAAACACGGCCTTTGTCTCTCTCTCTCTCTCTCTCTTGGGCTTTTTATCTCGACCCGTCTTTCTCCGATTGCCTCTCATATATGCAGCGCGCGCTCGGCCGATTACGCCCCGGACAGGACGAGAGAGAGAGAGAGATCGATCGCAATAATTGGTGGAGCCTATTCACTCGTGATATACTGAGTAAGATTGCTCGGAGATAGTTATAGGAGCTGCTGCTGCTACTGCGAGAGCGTATCGATGAAATTGACGTTGAATATCGTAGATGCGATTGCGCACGACCTGCTGCTGCTGCTGCTACTGGCAGTTTTCTGGCGCTCCTTTTTTCCCTGCGGGTTTTTAACCTTTTCTACGAGAGATAAAGATAGGAGGAGAGAGAGAGAGCTTTTTCGACGCTTTATTGGAAATTTATATTTCGCGAGGTTCTCTGAGTTTGTTGGGAGAATTTATCGACGCGAGTGCGTTGAAATTTCAATGCTTGATTCAGGGATTTCGAATTGTGGGTTGGTGTGAAGTATAAGGTCGCTGTGGTACCCTATTTGCATTGATTAGGATTTATGGAAACGAAATATCATTAAGTTGTGTGTTGCAATGAATACTTTTAGATTACTGAACGTTGCTCATGAATAAGCAGAGTCATTTGACAAAGAGACCTTTTTCAGAGATTTCCATCACTGACGTTTTTGTTTTTCGATAAGTTAGAGGAGGAAATACGAGAATATTTTAATAGATTGTGTTCTAAAAATATTATTGTTTTGTATATACGTACAATAGTTGTAATCGTTATATATTGTCGTTCTAAATTTAGATTTTTATCTGTTCAAACTTATCAATATACCTAGAATTAATATGTTTACCATCACACTGTCTATAATCTACTGATATTACTTACAGTCTATAGTTATATCAATGTTGCCAACATGAGTAAATATTATTAATTTCAGCCACTATATATTCAGTAAGAAACAATGTAATCTCATTCTATTATTAACAACTAATACATTACCTATACGAAACTCATTAACTTATGCAAGACACCCTCCCAACCATCAATTCCAACCCAAGAAATGCATGTTAACAAGCCACCATTAGATTTACCAGAATCAGCCGCAAGTCACTCAATTGCAATCACGTCAGTTCGGACGATTTCAAACAGCTCTCTCTCAGCACCACCGCTCGCACGTCCGCTCCAGCTTTGATCTCGACCGATCCACATTCGCGCCTCTCCCTCTCACACATAATTTTTCTCTGAACCACGCCGGGCAAAAAGAACCTAACCAACGAACCGACCAACGCGCGTGAATGTCAATGCCATCGCAGGCTCTCTTTAATTTCGTATTCTCCAGCGTGTCATCGAGTCGCACGGGGCAACTCCTTACGCAGTTTTCCAACGGACCATGCGAGAGTGACGGGCAGACGTCGCGCATCCCGGATCCCCCTTGAGCGAAAGAGAGAAGACGAGACATTGCGCTGTGTACGCCCAACCCAAAGTGTTTTTCCTCGCGGTCAGTTGGCGCGTCGACGCGTACTTATGATGCAAGGGACACGCGTCCCTAATCGTGGATTCTTTTGCGCTATTCGCACCAGCAGTGTAAGTATATACCGACGCCGTGGAAAATCGATTGCCGGTACTTAAGGATCTCTTGTCTGTTTTATTTTTTACTTTTAGATCGTCTCTTTCTTTCGAGCGCCGCCGTCGCGCCACCACCGTCTCAGACGACGATGGGAGCTGTTTGCGTATGCCGGGAAGGCCGAGGTTGTTAGCGTCGTTTGTCGCGTCTTCAATCATCGAAATCGCTCAATTGTGTCTGGTACGGTTTGCTGCGGTTTGCATGATAATGGATTCTATTATGTCTGGTTTCAATTTTTAACTACAGAGATATGACAAATCAAAATTCAATGATGTGGCTTATGGTCAACATGCGCATAATCTTATCTATATACGTGCTCTATACTTATCATCCGGTATTTCATTTTTCTTATAACAGGAAATACGTATCGCTTATATTATTCATCCAGTAGACAAAACAGGATCCCTGCCATTTATCACTTGGAATTCTTAAAATATTATGACAACTATACGTAATCTCCCCTAAACGGTCCAACACAAGACGAAAAATTCCTCAAATTCGTCATCATCTCCAATATCAACGCTATAATCTCTACTACCACTCTCACCTTGGACATCGGCCATCATCCTCCAAAAAAAAATTACTTCCTCCTCATATCCAGTGACGATCGGTACTACCCTTTCCCTGTTCCCCATTCGTCACGTGTCCATCCTCTCGCCTATAACCATATCCCACTCCATTCCACTCTACACATACACCCTCATAACGTTTCCGAATTCCCCGCGGCCAGCGCTGGCGATTATTCGGGGGGCCATTTTTTCCTCATCGACACGTCGTCGAATAAATCACGCGCGGGGAAAAACGAGCGAGAAAGCGAGACGGGAAGCATAGATCAGGGCTTCGGAGGGAGAGAAAAAAAGCCAGTGGCAGAGAGTCAGTCTCGCGCGCACAAATCAGTCAAACAAAGCAGGAGGAGAAGAAGAAGAAGAGAGGAAGACAGAGAGGGAGAGAGAGGACGATGATAGACAGCTAGTAGTATGTAGTAGTAGTGGACGCTGCTGTTGCTGCTGTCCTTCCCTATACGTGATATTAGTCTAGCACCGAGAGCGAAGACACACGTCGCTCGTCCGTCATTGATAGATCCCTTCCAGGCCAAGCCCATTAATAATTCATACGCGCGCATGCGTGTGTGTGTCATCTCTCTCTCCGCGGCTACTACCGTCCGCGGCAGCATCTCCTCGACCGCGACCATCTACAGGCAGCAAAACGACAACGGTATTCATATCTCCGGAGGATCGATTCTCCCTCTCTCCCGCTCGCTATTATACGCGCGTCCTTCTCTCCTCACTATATACCTATACGCGTATAATATACATATATGTATGGAATAAATGTTTGTTTATGTGTGTTTACTCTCCCTCTCTTGCTCGCTCTCATTGCTACCCTCGACACACACACACGCGCGCACGCTTCGGTGCATTTGCATATAAAGGCATTCCTGCGCGCGAGCAGCAGCAGCAGCAGCTCGTCGTCGTCGCGGCCGCATAACTGTAAGTCCCGCCGTTGACAGGATCTGCCAACAATCTGCGTACACGTGCATGATTTGCTGCGCCGTCGGTCCCTCTCTACCTCTTCGCAGCACGAAGTATGCACACAACCGCTAATGCTCGCGTATACACAGCGGCAAGCGCGCGAATTTATGCGCGGCTACCGATGCTTTCTCGCGCGTATAGGTATAAGTATATATGTGTACAAGAGAAGCGCTCGTCGAGGAGGCGATTTTTCCGGAGGCGGATTGTAGTACGCGCGGGCTTTCATGGAAATTATGCGCGCTATTATGCACGATTAACGCGCTACATGAGGGATACCGACAAGAAGCCGCGAGAAGAGGGGACGAGATGAATGTTATTAGGCTATCGCATGTTGCGGTGAATTATTTCGGTTTCGTAATTAACCGTGGGCCCAGACTTGCTGTGTGTGTGAGTTGGTGATGCGGTAGCGCGCGAGAGTAGTGCGGTAAATGGATAGCGGAGCTTAGACCCGTGAAGTTCGCGCGGAATATAGAAGGATAATAAGTTTACAACAGGGGTTATGTTTGAAAATTCGAGAATGAAGAATGCAAGGGATTGGAAGTTGTGGGAATGGTGTGAGGTGTCGTGAATAGTGGAATGCGAAGTATATTATGTGCGAGTTTGAGTTACGTGAAATTCGCGCGAGCGGGAGGAGAGGAGCTTCAGTGGTGAATGGTGAATTTATGAAGTGAGATTTCGATACTAAGTGCTGTGGGCTGTTGCAGCCCAAGTTAAGCGACGATTTAAGTCTCGGCTGGAAATGTGGTATTCGTTTCAAGGCTGTTAGGATTGGAAGTATATTGCTAAATAAATAACATTACGAATATTATTGTGTTAATTTCTATTATTGTGTTAACTCCTTTTCTAATGATTGACTCGCTTTTTGTCGCACGTCTGCGTAATTCCAATATGATCAAGAATTTCAAAACAAGACAATAATACTTGTCATATTGACTGCAAAAAACCAAGACAAGAGAGAAATTTTCAAGAATTTACAAGAAAGAGACAATAATTACAGAAATATTGTCTTTCTCTCGAGCAGCCCTGAAACTCACCAATCCATCTCTTTCATCATATCGATTCCTCATTACGCCACAGCCGGGACTACCAAGGATGAACGATCTGTACCCGGTACGACGACGTCGAAGAGCTCGTAAACCTCTGACGACCATAGCGCCGCGAAAACCTTTGTACACTCACTCACATCCATCGATATACGCACACACTCTTGTACGAAAGCGAACACGAATCACGGCCGATAGGCCGCGCCAGCTGAATGCAAAGGACGCGCGCTCGCGCGGAGTAAAAGCGTTTAGTATGTTTTGCGGACGGGCGATAAGGGCTCGCGAGCGAGAGCAGATATCTCGTCGGGACGCCTAACTCACTCCTCTCCTTCTCTCGGCACAGGGTTCGTCTCTCTTTTTCGAGAGGGAGAGAAAGTCGCTTTGCATGCAGACGCGCACGCGCGCGCCGCCGAATATATATAGACTTCGTTAAAGGGTTTCGGGGGAGGAGGAGGAGGGCCGGATTGATAAAAATAATTAGAAGAGCGGAGATAAGGGCAAATAATTTAGCGATCGTCGGAGGTTGATGAAGGGCCTCGGAGGATTGAAGGTTCGAGAGTCGTGCGTGCGCGGGTTTAAAAGGAAAAAGCTGTGAGTTTTTTGGGGATTAGGAGTTATTGGTTGTACAACGGGGGATACATGCTATATAAAGTGATTTTTATTTTTATTTTTTTATAATAATATATTATCACATGTATTTATTTTTAAACACAAGTGGATAATTTATACTTTTAACTTTAAATTTAAATCAACTAAGAAGTCGTCACGCGCCATCCAATTACCGTCACTTACACACGCCACAAGACCTCTCATATTCCTGACATTGAATCGCCTGAATTACGCAGCGGCACCTTATTTTACAATGACCGCGTATGTGAACACACACGTGCCGCTTCGTGGCAGCTCTCATACGATAAATAAAAGATTTACAGCCCCGGCAGCATTTAAAAGGCGAAAAACAAAAATACTTACCGCACGTCCTTTGAGAAAATAAGTTTTGAATTCTCACGGGCGAGCGTATATATATATATCCACCACCTCCTCCTCCTCGTCGCGTCGTCGTCGTCGCTCTTGCACATATACGCCGACGCAGCGAGAGCGAGTGCATTGAGTCGAGAGGGAAAAAAGGGGCATCGCGATAAGTTTCGGCCTTACTCACATACACACACGTATTACACATATACATAGAGAGAGTCTGCACGTGTATGAGAGAGCGAGAGATTCCCAGCCTCCGGGCAGAGAAGCCGCCCATGAATTTCGGCTAATGAGAACATTTGGAGATACGTCAGTTCCAGTATGCTAATGGCCATACAGATGCCGATACAATTTCAAGATGAATCTCTCTCCTCTCTCCCTCTTGTTCCTCTTCCTTCCACCCGCGTTCTTATATTACGGCGCGCACGGCGGCTCTCTCTCTCTCTCCTCGCCGCCATATATCAGCGTTAACTATCCTCTCGCAGTAGAGATCGCACACACACACGCGGTCGGCTCGCTTTCGCGGAATTATTCGCGTAATAAACGAACGAGCGCCGGCACTTGGCCTAATAGTCATTGTTTCCGTGGGAGCTTGTCTTGCTGCCGCTGCGCTGACTGAGAGATGCGCCCCTTCAATCTCTACCAATAATTGGGTTAGAGGAGGGCTCGAGCTATTATAATGCCGAGAGGGCTTTCTGCGCTACCGGTTATTAAGCGGCATTTGCATCCGTTCGAGGGATGGGAAAGAGCAAAGAGGAGGGCTAATTAACCGATCGGCCTTGGCCGAAATTTATTGGCTCGAAATATAGTCTTTTCGCGAGTCGGTTTGTGTGTGTGTATATATGCGGTCGTCGCGGCCTGCGGTTTTTCATTTTTTTCCTGCTCTTTTGTGCTGTCGCGAGGCCGCCGATCGATAAATTTTCATAGATTCATATCTGGCAGGAGTGGAGGTGGGTCGGGGTGTGCGGATCTCGTGCGTTCGCCTTGGGAGTGAAATTTCGTGTGAATTTTTTGCCCTAGTATATTTCTTTGATTTATTTAATAATATAATATTGATGAAGGTGACATTTTTTAGTAAATATACTTTTAGGTCATTATTGTTATTATTAAAAAATTTCAACTTTCAGCAAATTTATTCACCAAAAATTCAAAATATTTATACAAATAAAATTAATTCAATTTGCCAGGTATAATGAGATTTTTTAATAATTCCTACTAAAATTTGGTTTAGCTGAAAAACATTTTTAAAAAACATCCATCAAATAAGAAGTCAATCATGCTTAAAGTTGCCCAGATATTTGTATTCATCACCCTGAATCCGTTAAATTTAACTATATAAAAACATCATACAAACTAAACCGATCTTACTTGTATCTTATACGATAAATTTGTCGAACCACCGCTATAATGTTTACAAACCCTGTCACACTAAACCGCATCCACCTCAATCCTTCCCTACCACCTACACCTATACACATCCACGCAGCGACACCTAAAAATCCTACCACGCGTCTCCGCTATCACTGCCACCCTGATGCTTTAATTACTCCCCGAGCCGTAATCGATCGCCCCGTAGGCATGCCGCCACCGTCCCGGATTTGTGCTCAACTCTGTATCTCTCCCTTCACCCTCGCCTTAAACTTCCCTTTACGGCCGGTTCGGCTTTGCCTTTCCCTATATTGGCTTCAGCGACTCACCTGCGCGCGTTCCTCATAACACTTAAATTTACGCCTCGCGATAAAGGCGCAGCAGCGGACGTTATGCCATTCGATGGCCCCCAATCGCCGGCGGCCAGCTCGGGTTATACGAGGAGAGCCAGCCGCTCGGCTTTACGACTTCTCCGGCGTAATGGAAAAACTAATGAAAAATGAAAAAAGCCCAGAGGTGAGAGAGAAGGGATTGGGGTACTCCTCTCTTTTTCTACGCGAGCTGTATGTATGTGTGAGTTTTAGAAGCGCGCGGTTGCGAGGAAAATGAAGAGATCCCCGGTGATTTTTTAGTGGTTCTGCGTCGTAAAATAGCAAAAGCGACCGATTGAACGCTTTCTCATCCTTCCCTGATTTTCTTTTTATTATTATTCCGGGGCTTATAGCTGTGCGGGTGGGTCCGGGTTGACTTTTGACCGACGCTGTTGCATAATAGGCCTGGAAAATCAGGATCGATTTATGACAGGTATATGGAGGCGAGACCGTGTAATAGCGCATTGGCATTCCCGGTGCGGTTACAACTCCCGTGGCGCGCGTGCGCCGCTTCTCCATTTTTTACGGACGGACTTTTCGGAAAAACGTGGTCCCATAATATTTACCCACTGCGGCGACAACGCACCTGCGACGGGAGGTCCATCTCTAGCATTATGTGGATTCTTCCGAGACTTTTTTTGCGCAAGAAGAGAGCCGCGACGATTCGTGACGCTCCCGAGGTGTCTACGGGCGTTTTTGCGTGCGGAGAAGCGTAGGCTTCTTCTTTTTTGTCGACAGAAAAGTCTGCGGGGACAATAGATGTTTGGAGATAAGCGCGAACAGTGAAAGTCACCTGTGAGGCCGGTGTTCAACAGACGGAGGTATTTTTCTTCGACGTTTGTTTTCTGCGTTTTTTATGGGCTCGCCGCCTTTTTGACTCGGACCGGAAGGGAAATGGAAAATATGTTTTTCGGGAAATAAGAGAAATCGCTCGGGGACGCGCTATGTGGTATTGGTTAGCGAGATATAGGGGGAGAGAAGATTTACGAGGACACGAAGGAGAAACTTTGCATTCTTGGGTAATGGATTCTCTGTTCGGTGTGAGGATGTTTTGGTGGAATATTTGGAGCATGTACAGTTATAAATGTAAGTAGAAGGAGCAATCTAATTTTGTCTTAGCGGATACAATTTTCTATTTATTTTCAATTATTTGCATATATTATATAATATTATAATGGTTTGAATTCATTCACTGCGTCATACTGCATTTTTTCTGACGACGTATCCTTCGGTGTAATGTTCAATTTTCTCATTGTTTATTTAGACATTTTGAAGATTTACGAGTTTTCAATAAGTCTTGATAAACCTTATTTACATATTTATATATTTCATTATTATAAAAATTCGTATAATAATACAATAACTTTATAATTCGTTTGTTTAATAATTTCATTATAACTATTAAATAAAACATTATCTTCATTACCATACACGTTTCAATTCACAATTCCTAACCACTCCACAACGTCACATGACAAATCATCCAGAACATCTCAATCAGCCGCACAGTAGTAGCGCATCACATATATTAAACCGACATACCGAAATAATCCGCGTCCGCTAATAAACGTAATAAGCCCAGCCATTAAAAATCATAATCCCAGAGGCCATCGCACGAAATTGAGACGAGCGAGCAACTTAACTCGAAAATGATCCTCCACTCTCGTCCCTTATCTACGTATACACACGACTACACTCTGTATTACAGCCCACGCGCGCCTTCGTGTGTGATGGATGCGCGCCGGAAATAAACGATGATCCCGCGGCGCGCGCGCGTGTAATATCACGAGCGGCGGATCGTTCGGAAGGGTTATGACGTGAAGGGTTAGCCGCCGTTTACACGCTGTATTAAGCACCGTGTCGGTGTGTATGTGTGTGTACGAGGAGGCTAATTGATTATTGTGACAGGCGGAGACTTAGTTAAGTGGCGAGAGGGCGCGTGAGCTGTCTCATCGATCATATCGCGCTGCGAGCGCCTCGAGCTGGCGTGTGTGGAGTCGGTGTTTCTTTTTTGGCGGGGCAGCGGATCGGAAAGCGGCTACTTGTCCGACGCTTATTATGAGTGTCAGTTTGGATTTGGTCAAACAGAGTGACGACATAATTTAAGAAAAATGAAGAGTCTCAAGAGGTGTTATGGTTTTGTATCGCTAATTTAGTTGTATATGATTTTGACTACATATAATTTAGTTGAGAAAACATGATTTTTTTAAAAATATGCAATTATATATAAATTGTATACAATAATTACAAAGATACTAAAAAATCCAAATTAAATATCTTGGTTCCCTAATGTGAGGGCTGCACGATATAGCATGATTGAGCTTGATATTGTATTGTCTTACCCTATATTCAAGACAATAATCGATACAATATTTATATACAGTTTTCGATAAAATATCAAGATTGCGGTGTCTAGAATGTTAAGTATCTTGTCTTGACTTAAAAATAACTTGAGATTTTCTAACCATAATAATTTATCGAAATAATTATAATAATTAAATAAAAACAATTATTTAAATCTCACACAAAGGTGTCTTTATTAATTCAATAAACTTCGGTAGATGACTCTTATATCCCCTTAGGCCGATTTACTGTGCTAACTAGACTCTGGCCCGCAGCACTTATATGGCGGAAAAAATGAAATTTCAAATTTGGCATTTATTTATACTTGTGTCGAAATTTTATTGTTTTATATTAAAACCTATATTTGTATTTATAACTTAAAAGTTTCTTAAATTTAAGAATATTTATAACAGAAAATCATTTAAAAAGGTCTGAAACCCAAATAGTCAACTCGCTTACTGTTTCGCGTCTGTGTGGCTTCCTCTTCTAAGTGGACCTGGCGTGCCTCGACTTTTTCGGTTTAAGACTTTTTTTTATATAATCGACTTGCTGCGCACGTCTGCGTAACTCGAATATGATCAAGAATTTCAAGAGAAGACAATAATACTTTTCATATTGACTGACAAGATTAAGAGTAGAGAAAAATTTTCAAGAATTCACAAGAGCGAGACAATAATCACAGAAATATTGTATTGTCTTTATCTCGTGCAGCCCTAATACCTGTAACAATGTTTATAAACGGTAAAATAATAAAAGTAAATTCTTACACTTCCTTCGAAACATAAAAACGATGACCCTATCAATATAATGAACAAAACCATAAATTCACAGTACCCACATTATCCACCTCACCCAATATCGCACAATGCCGCAAAAATACATCTTTCACCAAGAAAAACTTCCATCTCCCAAGCGATATATATATATATATATATATACAAGATACCGCAGCTAGCAAGATTTCCTCGTTATACCCTCATACACAAGAACTCCTCTGCCTTCCCCTGCGCGTAAAGGTCATCAGCGGACCGTAAGACGAAAGCATTAATGACTAAGTACCGGAGGGAATATAACGGTGCCGCGCTCGCGCGCGCGCGAGGGTAGGAAATAAAGCGCGGGGTGAGCGTAATTGCTGACTTAGAGCCCGTCGCCTCTTTCCCTGCCGAGCGTGTATATACTTCGACATGTACGCGCGAAACCCCTGGCGGGCCACAAATTTATTTATGTCGATAGTTTCTTGATTTGTCGACTCCTGCCGCTCATTTATATCCGCCCCCGAGAGCGCGAGTGGATATTTCGGGGAGGGTGTATGTACGTGATGTGAGCTGGCGCGGCTTATATTGCGGATGCACTCGCGGAGGTGGAAAGTGTATGAATTTTCTGGCGAGGTCGAGTGTAGATGCCGATGTGGTAAAGTTAGAAGTTGGATTTTGGGGATGAGTGAGGGAGGGAGATGAATAAATTTGGGAAAGTCCAGCGATTGGTTTGGGTGATAAAAGAATGATAAAATATGATAATTCTTGGATACAAGGATCTAGGTGTTTGAGTTCGGAGGTTATAAATAGTTATTAATGGAGTGCTGTATTTCTTACTATAAGGAAATAGCGATATAGGTGCGGGAGAAATAATTAATGACGTGATGGAAAAACTAATGGAGGTCCATTAAGTTTTCATTACCAGCATTATTTACTTCTTATTCTATACAACCTATGTATCTGATGGCATTTTTCTATAGTATCTTATAGTTTTTAAAAGATAAATTATTTCTACCACGAAATGTAATACTTTATTTTAACTTCGAATCTCAATAATCTTCAAGTCTAGTAAGATCACGCATATCTCTCAAATTGAGATACTACAAAAAACCTGCAAATTCATTTCTTTCTCATAATTTCCAAAACATAATCCAAAATAGTATATCGGAATCCCCTATATCCCGCCATCACGCCAAACCGCCACCGTAAAGATAAAAGAAGCATCTCTCAGCCAACTTCCCCTCCGCCCGCGCACTCATACGTCGTCTCACCCACGCTCTCCACCCGCAGTGATTTCCCGAGCGCTCACATACACTCGCTAATTCGTCGTGGCATTTAAATATTAACGAAGCGCGGCGAAACAACGAGCATTCGCTACCTCCGCGGCGGCAGGCACACCGAGAGAGAGAGACAGCGGCAGGTTGCACGTAGCAGCAGCAGCAGCAGCTGCGACACTTGACCGTGTTTCGATCTAAATCTCAATTTTAGCGCTCGGTCGACTGTGCTCGCCGCGCGCTAGCGAAAGCCCAAGAGGAGAGGGACACCCGCGCTATACATAGTATGGGGCGCCGGGTAAGCGCCACCTCCTACACACATACACACATAGAGAGAGAGACGAGCAGCATCAGCTCTATATCTCTATCTCTCTCTCTGTCTCTCTCCGCGCGTTCATCCAGTGAATTACTTCGTTAGTGGCTACCTTCAGAGGGCTGTTAATTCCTGCAGGGCAGATTATACAGATAGGTTTATTGCGCCCGTGTCCCAATCTAATGTCCGTAATGCCTCGCCGTTTCGCCCCCCCCCTCGCCTTCCCTCCCCCTTCTCTACCTCCCACTCCAGCCACCCTCTATCCCTCGCCTTTCTCCCGATATATAGCTGTAGAGAGAGAGAGAGAACTCGGAACCTATATAATGCACATAAGCGGCTTTACGTGCTACTCTCTCCCTCCCTCTCTCTCTATTCGTGTATACGTGTACACTATATATATACCTTTCGTTTCGCGCGCGCAGAATGTGCGCGAGATCGGTGTGGGTTCGCCACCACCGCCTTGGCCAGCCCGCGTGCTCGCGAAGTTGGATACCTCGGGAAATGGGGAATGTGTGGATGTATATGTGTCTGTGTGTAGGTCTTGAGGCAGCCGGGCTATGCGTGGGCGTTAGCCGCCGCAGCGGCTTGAGAAATGCGAGCTGACCGGCTGAAATTTGTCAAGTTTTATCAGTTTCCTTTATGCCACTGTGGTCGTCTAGAGAGAGAGAGACGCAGAGACAGAACCGGGCGCGCGAGTGCGAGCAATTTTCCGAGTAATAAAATGCCCCCAGGAATGGACAGCTCTCGGAGGGTCGTGAAGGTTCTCCGGAGAGGTGATGGTTTGTAGTACACGCAGGGTTGGAGGGTGGATTGATGCGCTTGAGGTTGTCCGAAAATGCACTTGCACGCAGGCGGATGATCGAAATTGAAATTTCGGAGTAATGCGACTTGAGATAAAATAGTTTCGTTGATTTATTATTTTCGCATTATTTTCATGAAAATTTGACGAAGTTTATATATTTTTATGTTAACCAATACGATTTACTGAATCATCTGGGTAACCTATAAAAATTGTAAAACCCCCTTCATCCACACATGGCCAAGAGCAATTCCACGCCAACGCAGACGTTCATCGTTAACTCCGAATTCCTTTCATTTGATTAATCACGAATAGAACTTTCTCTCTCCCTTACGAAGAAAAATAGCCAATTCTGCCCATAACACACGTCCATCCAGTACAGTACATCCCCCCCTCGTGCACTGACCACTTGAGCGTCATCACGGCCGACCGAACGTCCGAAAATTTCGGCAACGAGCTCATGGGGGATTACAAGAATGGAGAAAAATGCGCGCCGAGGAAGAGTGTCCGATTTTAATGACGACGCGCGGGAGTATAGCCCAGCAGCTGACTCACACTCGGAATAATAGCCAGACTAGAGGGGGTGGAGGCATCAATTTAAACTGTACGTACATGTGTGTGTGTTTAGAACAGCAACGATCCGTCATTTACGCGCAAGTTGCGCCCGAACGCGCGCGCGATCTTCTCTGCTGCACTTGGATAATGCGCGCGGAGTCGAGCCATTAGCCAAAATTGGAAATTGACCGGCCTCGAATCCGCTAATGAGGTTGTTTACCCGAATGTTTCTCGTCGCACGCGCGCATGCTACACCCCTCTGTTTGCGCGCCGAGTATTTATGTAAGCGCGCGTGCTTGTATTGATCCGACGCGTAATTTGTTTAATTTTTTCGATAATAAAGCATCGGAGGGGTGGCATTGAATAATTGGAAAATTTATACAGTGGAGAGAAGTCATAGGTGGGATTTTTTTTTTTTTTTAATTGTGCTGATCAAATTTTGGTAACGAGGTAAATTATTTGCCGTCGAAATGAGACCAGTCGTTTTTTTTTAATCGGATTTACTTCATTACTATTCTGAAAATATTTTCGGCTGCAAAGCGTATACGTCGTGTAATGAGCTTAATCGTAATATTGAACGAGATCGGCAAATGTAATTATTGGAAGTTGGTTCTTGATATAAAAAATTGTATAAATAAAATGTCATACAAGGAGAAAAAGTTTTGTACTTAGTAAAATTACTACTTTTTGGTTGTAAATGGGAGACAGACAAATTGACAAAAATAATAGCTATAATATGAGTTTGTCCCTACTTTACAATCAAATGTATAGGTTTAACTTTTACTTCAAAATTTTTGTCCGTGTAGTAGTCTTTAGGGTAGGTTTATAAATATTTGTAAGCTTCTTTACATTTTTAAATAAACCTTTTTAAAAGCACGAATCGCTCCACACTCTAACGAAACTTTTCGCGGCCGGTCAAAAAACTTCCCAACGCTCTCCAGTATTTTTTTCACCCGCATTCACATTACCGTCGGCGGATTAAGCTTAATTTTCGCGTATATAAAGCAGCCTCTGCATTTGCGAGATGGTTGAATATTTAAATGTGGAAAAGAGTGGGAGAGGGGAGGGGGCAGGGGTCGAGATCTTTTTTTACCAACCGCCGCTGGAAATTCATTTCGGAGAGAGTCACGTTCAAAAGTCGAATTAGCATGTTAATGAAATGTTCGATAAATCAGGCCGTGGAGGGCGAGCTTATTGCTCTCTTCTTGTCCATGGCGCGTGAGCGCCGCGCGCACACAGCGCGAAAATGAACTTATCTGCATCAAACGGTGATTATACCTTAATGAAGGAAAAGTTATACGGCCGCGTTCCCAAAGTTTTACGGAAGCCTTAATCTCTGGCCGATTGAAGAAACGGAACGCCGCGCCGGCGTGCAGTCGTAATACCTCGTTAAGAATTCATTTCAAACGGCCGCGAGGAAGATGTTGATATCGCGCGCGGGAAAAGAGGAGCGAGATGCGGAAAAGGTGTATTCTTTTGCTTCTTTGGGAGAACTGAGAGAAAGGGAGAGGAAAATATATGTAGTTCGAGAGAAGTTGGCTTTCGCGAAGTTTCGGTTAGTTATGCGAAGTCGAATGTTGTTTTGTTACTATTTGAATGGAAAAGAGGTTCACAATCTACGGCTATTGAATGGAAGTTTTTTAAATTGAAGTCTGAATAAAGTATTGAATAACAATTTTTTCTAATAGCGAATTATACAAAAAAATGTATAGAATCATACACCTACGACCTTATTAAACTCTAACAAAAACTGCCTGATCCACTTCTATACTTAAAAAAGAAGAATTATTGTATACGTCTCTATAAGAACGAAATTACGCAAGTTTATATAAATATTGAAGCAGAAAATGTCTCAATAGTGCGCAATAGATGATTCATGCGGCATCATATTTTCAATTCAGCGAATCGTTCATTCATACAATTCTAATGTCTAAATATTTAAATAATAACCACTTAAACTGACACACAATATCGTGATTAATACTTGAAAAATTCATAAATATGTATATTCATATAAATAATAATCGTTGTGCTACGGATAAATGAATTGCAAATTAAAATATGAATCTTCGGCCGTTATAAATCTTCGGTAGCGTAAGCTTGACTAGTCGCAAACACAGCCATTAATTCTCGCGTTTGTAAAAATAATCGTCGGTGTGCCATACGAAATCCTACCTGTTAAATTATGATCCTATTCCTGTCTCGCCATATTTGCACGTTCAGACTAAAAATTTAAAAAATGTTCGTAGTTACGTAACAATTTCACATCCCGAGCATATTCTTCATATTTATTACAGAGAAATTAATGATTTCATCAACCATAGCAAAACTTTTGTTATTCTCGTCACAGTCTAAAAACTCTTTAGAAATGACACAAAGCATGACTATACTTCGCATTAAATCAGTTTTTACGCCAGTACGCTACAAAGTTAATTTCAATTCCTGCCCCACTTATAATTAATACACCAAAGACTCTTGCGCATAATATTCCGGACGGACGGTCACGGAATCGGCTCTTTTCTCTCATCGCGCACAAAAATCGATCGCTGGAGCGCGGCTATTGCCGGCGCAGCTCCGCCTGTAAATTGCCTTTCACCGGATATACACCGCGGCATAATTCATTAACGTTATGCTTCAACGCATGTCTGGGAGAGCCGAAAGAGACTCGCCGCCGCCACTAGGTTTGCACTTGCCTATAGACAGGAATTAAATATCTCCCTCTCTTGCGAGCGCGTTCGGGAACTACCGTGAAATCGCGATTCGGGCTTTTTCAGGATCGCGTTTCTTTCTGGGCCGGCTGCGCGAGCGCGAAGAGCCGTGAAGAATATTTCATGGAACATCGATTATGATTCGGCAGAGCCCGAAAATCCCGGGGATATTTTTACAGTTTTCTTTTTCTATACGTCGGAAGAGAGATGCCGCGCGATCGCTCGTTTTGTTTTGGTTTATTGTAGGCGGAGAGGCGCGATGAGAACTATTTATTTTTTGTTTTTATATCGGCTAAAAGTGCCGCGTAATCATTGGAAACATTATATTTTCGTCGGCGATGATGCCCTTGCCAGCTACTGCTACCTTTTTTTTTTATTCTATATATTGTTTCCGCCGAATTCGAAGCCAGAAGAGAGGTGGAGTCATTTTTCATATACGTGTGTCTGTGTATGCGAGCGAAATAAATTGGCAATTTAGAGACGAATGAATAACGAGAATACGCGCGCGGTGTGATTAATTTTTTTTCTGACGGATGATCGCGGTACGAAACAACGATGAGGTGTGTTGCCGGCTATTGGAATCTGGAATAATCTTTCGTCATTTTTTGAAACTCATGGTTATGATTGAATTTTCGAAAAAAAAAAAAAATAATATCGAGATTTATATTGTGTGTTGAAATTGGGTCGATGACGGTACACTATTCCTAACATCTAAATATGAATATTATCCCAAACTTAATTGACACACTTTTAATATGAAACTAATGATACCCGCATAGGCTCGAAATAAAAACTATTTTATTTTGATTAATACCGTGAGAACATTAAACAATGAAGTTTAAAAAGAAGCTAAAATGAAAACATGAATATGTAGTTTCCTGCAATTAACGTAAATAAACTGAAACATTAGCTCATTAGACACACCCACGCATTTATAATTTCATAAACAGCTCAGATCTTACCACCTGGAAAAATACATCAGCGTCAGCAACGATACTTATCTCCGCAAGCCAGCGTTAAATTGAGTCGCCTGGCAGGCTCTCACTCCCACCTCTACACACCCATATGTACCTCTCCTCTCATCTACACACATACACACACTCCCCCACGGCTGAATTATTTATGAGAAATATCATTTCAGCGGCGGCGGGCGATAAATTAATAACAAAGTAACTCGCTCGCGATTTATCAGCTTATAACTCTCCGCCTCGCCATTAACCCGTGAGCTCGCGCGCGTGCGACCTTGAAAAAAGGCGAGCGAGAGAAAGGAGCTGCTGCTGCTGCTGGCGGCGCGCGAGAGGCTGCCGGGGGCATTATGAATATAAACCCGGCTCCTAATTGCTTTTGCCCGGCAATTTAGCCGGCAATAACGCCCGCCGAGGCGGTCCATAATTATGCAGTTAACGTCAACATTATTATCCGGAGGGAGGCGCGAGGAGAAGAGAAGGAGGAGAGGACACTGTGTGCGCGTATACGTATAGGTGGTGGGAGGAGAGGAGCTCGGGCGTGGAATTTCTTCGAGTGCTCGCGCGCGCGCGTAGAGATCATATTTATATGCGAGGTGAGGGGATGAGGCGATTGTAGGCTGTCTTGTTTAGAATACTGAAAGCAAGTATTTTCATGTGGGATGTAGGGCTGCACGAGAGCGAGACAATACAATATTTATGTAATTATTGTCTCGCTCTTGCAAATTCTTGAGAATTCCTCTCTTGTCTTGGTCTTTTCAGTCAATATGAAAAGTATTATTGTCTTGTCTTGAAATTCTTGATCATATTGGAGTT
>UXGD01001212.1:0-37958 GCA_900474315.1 Torymus auratus | reverse complement strand
ATTGGCCGTTTTGGACTGATCTTGAAACCAATTTAGAGGGGGGCGGGAATGTCTGAACATCAAAAACCTGTACTTGGGAAGTTAATTTTGTCACCTGATTGATCCAAAATGGCATCCGAAACGAGAATTTTCGCTAATTATGTTTAGGACGCTTTAACTAAAAAACTATAAGGTTTTCGAAAAAAATTATAATTATAAAAAGGGCTTAGAATTCATCAAAGAATACAAGACAATACAATAATACTTTTCATATTGACTGAAAAGAGCAAAACAAGATAGAAATTTTTCAGAATTTGCAAGAGCGAGACAATAACAACAGAAATTTTGTATTGTCTGCTCGTCTCGTGCAGCACTCGAATTTAAGAATCGAAATAACAAAAAAAAAACATTTTTAACAAAATATAATCTGTTTTGAGCTGTGCTTAACTTTTTTGCCAGCAACGATGACTTCTGGCGAATATCAACACGCGTTATCATTGGAAAATATCGAATAAACATTACGAAAAAGGCACATAGCGTCAAAGCTACCTATTAATGAAATTTGCAATTGTGATTTATTGCAGGAAATAGTTTGCATTGGCGTTAATGGCACGCAACTTATTATGTAATTGAATTATTGAAATCGTAAAAGTGAACATTCCGAGTTTATTCGAATTCTTGTCATTGAGTCTTTGTGTTTGTCTTCGACCATTATTTAGCAAATTTATGCAATGTATTTGCATGAGCTATAATTAATTTCAATGTATGTGCAGATTGGTCGTCAATTAATGAAATTTAGTTCACAAATGTTTTATCTAGCCATTAAGTTTGAACTGTATAATATTGAACTTTATAATCTGTTTTTAAGAGATTTTTCGAAAACATGAAAGAATTGTGTAAGAATGGAAGAATAATTACCTTACAGCTGATATCTACGACCATATCCTTAAAAAACTGTGTGCCATTTAACCTAATTTAATCAGGTCGAATCATTAATGTTTTTTATTCACGGATTTTCATTGAAACGGTATTACAAAAACGAACACCAACCAAAATCAATTACTATTACACTCCTCTTATCTGTTCTCTATAAAATACGCTCTACGTTCTAAACGTCGCCTTCGCAATGAGTTCAATCAACGATTAACGGCGCAACAATCTCTCTTTCTCCACACATACACACACACACACACATATGGCTTTCCGCGTAACTAAAAAGCAAAAACCTCTGCAATACTTGCTTGCTTGCGCGCGCATAATGAGGTCGCGCGCACTCCCTCCTCCTCCTCCTCGATTTATCTGTCGATGCGGCTCTCGCCGTACCGCGGACACAATACAACGATAGTTTCGTAACTCGGTTAAGTAATGGAAAAGAAGAAGGAAAAAATAATGCCAAGGCTATTTTCGTTACACACGCCAAGCGGCCGAGAGAGATAACGGCGCCTCGCGCGAAAAACACTTTTTTTGTCTAAGATATATACTTATATATTGTATACACGCGCTCATATAACGGAGCGCGCGCTTTTTCTAATTCGCGTAAGTAGTCGCGTCGATTGTGTATGTTGCGCCGGAAATTCAACCGGTTCTTCGCCGAAAAATGCGCGGAGGATAGGCTCGTTCTTTTTTCGGGAGCGAGAGGTTGGCCGAACGGTTGTTTTAAACGCGGGCGTGTGATTTATCGCGATTTTCACTTTTATTGAAGGCTACGCGAGCGCGCGCAAGTTACGGGATATGCATTGTTCTCGCGCGCCAGCTTTTTTTATATTATGATGATGTACCGAGAGAGGAGGTATAACGGGATTTTGGTTATGAGGTTGTACGGTGGCGAAAAAAAAGCGGGCGTCGAGGAGCGCGTTAATTATATAATTTTTTGAGGAACTCTGTGGCGTTTTTACTGTGGAACGATAAAAAAGTTAAACGTTTTAAAGAGATGTATAGTATTAACTGTTTGTAGAAAAACAAAAAAGTGTACTCGAAAGAGTCTTTGAACATTGGAATATATAATAATTTTATCAGAACGAGAAATGCAATTCTAAAAGGGCTTGAAACATTCGAGTTTCTTAACCCGCTAACAACGACACTATGAGTCAAAAGGAAGATTACGAGACGAACTTATAAAACCTATATTCCAATAAAAAAAAATTATACATCGTTCTTTTTCAAACCCGTAAAGAAAACATCTCGATCGTCAGATACCACCCTATCCACCCTCAAATTTAGCCGATAATTAGTCGGTTTCAACCTAACGTCTGCATTACGAAATATCCTCGCACTTGCGCACATCCCTTAGTGTGAACACACTGATAACACCAACGCCACTGCGGCTGACGTAATTTATCCTTAGTAGCCATTACAGCACAGCCGCTTACGCGACAAGGCATATGTAGCGGGAGAGGAGGGCGCAAAACGACGCGCCCGGCATTTCTCTCTCTCTTCTCCTCTTTTCTCATGCGTCAGAATATGGATATAGAAAGAACGCGAACCACCGCCGCCATCGCCGCCTTTCTCGCATGACATAATTACGGCTGCGATTTTGTAGGTCGACGGATGACGCATTCTAGCGGTACCTGTACGCGTAACCTGCGGCGCGAGCGAGCACAACTTTCGTTACTTTTGTGTTTTACACGCAGGATTATATCTGGGTCGTGTATTATAGCTATACGCGTCCAGGACAATAACGCGCGATGATGATGATTCCGTACGCGGATTTTATATATATTCGCTTAATTGCGAGCGTCATGCCCGCTGCGCCGGTTAATCCGCGCGCGAGTGTACATGTAAGATTATGTTTTTTCGGTTAACCGTTCGCTACTCTGCGAGAGGTGTGCAAGTGTTGTATAGCCTTAATTTAATTTAAAGAGATTGAGCAATTAGAGAGGGGTATTATATAGAAAACAGTTATACAGAAATGAGAAATTTCGCGCGAGGATTCGTCGCTCGATGCCGGAACGATGATCTCTTTTGTTGGCTGTTATAACCGTTAAGCACTACTGTATATTTTTCGTATGTATATATGTATATATTGGTTCATAAAGCGCGCGAGCAGGTCTAAAATGAAATTCGTATTATATATCTCGTAGCGAACAACTCGAGCTCCACATAACAGACATTCTATATATATCTAATAATCTTCTCTAACCGTCTCGCGTATACCGTTAGTTCTTGTGTATTCAAATATTAGTTCAGCATTTGCATAATACACGTATGTTGTACAGTTTAACACGAATGTGAACTGATATATATATATACAAGCTCAATGGTATAAAGTGTTATACTGAGCTTGAAATTCAAACGGCGGATTCTAACTATTATTATATAGCATTTTTATTACAGTATTCTTTTTCGCTTAATTGGCGATTCTTTTGTTTAGAAATTATAAAGTAGACCAGTAATAGAACCCCGTAACGCAAGATTATATCACGTTAAATTCTCATAAAACTCACGAAAAAAATTTGTCCAGTATAAGGACCACAAATTAAAGTGAAATCGCCCAACAATAACAACCCGGAGATGCACCGTACGATCCCCCATATCATAATCAAGTGCCTCATCCTTGCCAACAACAACAACAACAAAAAAACTCCATTGCCTCCGAAAAATTCTCCCCACCCATTTTCCTCCATCCACACATACACCTGGACATCTCTCCCTCATGCTGGCCACGCGACCGCAGCACGTGCCACATCTCCCCCACCTCTTTATATACCAGCACGGTGGTATTATACAGAGAGAAAGGGCGTCCGGCGCGCGAGGAGAAAGAGCTGCGGGCCCCGATGGTGGGGGGCAAGTGAAGAAGGAGCTCGCTCACGAGAGTAATACGCTACTCCTCTTCTTCCTCAAGCGCGGGGGGGTATAATGTAGGTCAGTAAACGCCGCGCGACAAGAGAGAGAGAGAGAGAGCACTTTCTCCTCGCGCGGGGACCGTTCGAAAAACAGGATCCGCGCCGCGGCGGGACGGTTATGTCTTCCGTTGTGCGAGCGTTGAGTGAGAGAGAGAGAGAAAGAAAGAGCCTCCTTGAAATTCTAACGGGACGCGGGCCCAACGGTACTCTTTCGTATACACACTGTACACCAGGCTCGCAGCGCCAGAGGCGCGTACGCGCACGTCTGGATCAAGGTCACCGAAGCGCCAACAGCGAGGCCGTGTGTGTATTTGTGTAGTGCACGATTTGGATATATTGGTTTTTTTTTTGGAGGTTTGGTGATTTTTTTTTTTTTTTTTTTAGAGGGTAGGGGTCAAGGACGTCGGTGGTGGCGAACGCGATTTGCGATGTGATTGGGGGAGGTTTGGGGGACCAGAGATGGGAAAAATTTGGGTATTGAAACTGTAAAGATTCACGCCGTTTGGTTCTATGTAACGCTAGTTTTTCGATCGAGCGTTTTCCTGTTGAATGAATAGAGCTTGAGATACCCGTTAGAACTTGTCGGAAAGTGCAAATTGGTGTGTAAGCCTGTTAGATCATCCTCTTATATACTTTATTATGTGCATGGAATTCTCGTAAAACCCTTGCGAGAATATGGCTTTTACGGTAGCTTTTGCAGCTAAGAATGTAAATTAATTTTACTGGAGAATGGTTATCAGCCATATCGTAGACAAATTTTCTATTAATGTAGAAAGATATGAATAAAGATATACCGTTATACGATTATTGAAGTAATAATAGATGTAATATCTATCTTGAAGTAACATTCATACGTAACTATTTGTCTAATATTTTGGTATATAAATGACTTAATTAAACGACTTCTCAATCAAGAGTTAATTCATTTTACGGCAATTCTCTCAAATTTAATAATGAAACTTCAATTGGCAAAATTATGCAAAATTTATAATAGAAAATTTGCCAATCGAAGCAATCTAAGGTACCACGTGACTTTTTCATACAATTTTGATCCAGTTTTCTTCATCATTCGTTACCCAGTACATCGATATCCAAGCCGCGCTTTCGATATTTGACAACGCATTAAATCATTACGATCTCCCATCAACCGTTGTTTAATTTTTATGGCATTTTTAGATTTATGGACTTTAAAAACATACAGGAACGGGAACGATCCGCTACCAACGTCTAGCATTTTAACGTGGCTTTCTAGAAAAAGTGTTCCAATTTGTTTTTAGTACAAAAGAAAGAGGCGCGCGCAACTCGGAGCAGCGAGTTTTATTGACGCGGTATCTGTAGCGTAAGTAGGTTGAACCAATCGATGAATAATTACAAATCGGTATAAGTGACTCGGTGCGTTTTAATGCATAGTTTAAAAAAAACGAGATGTTTGATTACGATACCGAGGGAGAGTCGTCGATGAAAAGATTTGCTTAATGGACGAGGTGATCGTCGAGTATAATCAGGTCGAATGAAGTAATTGAATTATTGTTTAACGACTGCGTAAATTAGGACTGCAAATAAATGTTAATTTATAACGAAAAACAACCGAAAAACTCGTATAAATTCCGTCCTAATGACACAATAAATAAAAACCACACGATAAAGGCTATATAGATTACAATATAGCTTGCAACGACTCTATTAATTCCTATATCATTTTCCCATGTAACAATCTCTCTCTCTCTCTTTCTCGCAAATCTAATTGGCATCAGCAAAAACAGAAACCACGCACGCACCTACCTATTTCCCGCAAAAAAGGCCGCAGTAACAACTCTCCTGATTTCTAATTCCGAATTCGTTGATTTTCCTCAGCGCGCGCGAGTAATGCGGCGCATTAACGAGAGCACACGCACGCACGCAGACAACAACGACGACGACGACGAGGACGGGAAGGAAACTTTCTCGTAGTTACAAGCGGCGGCGCAGCGATAACTCGGCATTAAAGTTGTAATGCATCGTCTTACCTCATTCTCTCGGGCAATTTCACGCGGCTGTATGTATGTATGTATACTTTCTTCTCTCCAGCGCGTGCGCTCATGGTATTTTTGTTTGTTCTCCGCGTGCTCGCCTTGTTGCACTATGAAATCTCGCCGCGTGAATGTATATAGCGTATAATTGTTTGGGGCTTCTTTTTCCGTGCAAAGTGTATTTGTAACAAGGTTTTTAGGTATAAGCAAGATTTTTGTGTACGGCGTGGTAATTATGTCGAGAGGTACTGTTATAGAGGTGGCATTTTTCGAGCGCTAGAATTTCAAGTGAACGAAGCAGTTGTACACAAGACTATCGAGATCGCGCCTGGCTTTGAGCGAGTTGTAAAGTTACGTTTTAAGACGCATTTATGTAAATGCGCGTATATAAAAACAAACGTTAATACTGACATTATATAGTTATATAAAATATCCATACGAAGAAATTTATTTTTGCAAACGCGGTCTTATGTCAAAATTACTTCCCGGAAGTTACTGTTTAATTCCGGTAAATATTATATAAATAAAATAAATGCCGAGTGGTATAAGAGAAATCTATATCAAACAGCCATGAAAGTGGCATTCTTTATTATATCCACCTTCCGATGTATACTTTTTGCGGCAAAACGCACGAACTTGTATACAGATCCACTGCATAATCAATCATCATAATGTTCTTATTTCAAATGTACTTTGCTCAATGTTTTATTAGCTTTCTAGCACTATGTAAAATAACGCGCCAACATGCTGGAACCAAAAAATTAAAAACCCCTACGTTCCTCAAAGTTACGACTATACATCGATGTATTAAACCTCCCACACACCATTACGACTAAATTCCAACCGCACCACAACGGCATTCCTCAACCTCCTCCTCCTCATCGCCATATATACATATATACATACAGTACACAGCAGCCCGTAATACCCCGTTGTCGAGCTCCACATCTCCGGCATATACATATACCCTGGACACACCTCGGCCGTGACGAGGTCGGCAGCAACAGCAGCAAGGTCCTATCTCTCTCTCTCTTTCTCTCTCTCGCATAGATATGTATCTGTAGCATTCTACGGATGTACAGTTACATGTAACCGAGCGCGAGCTTACTTGTTGCGAGGGGGGAGAGCATCGATCTGGATCTCCCTCGTACTCTTGCGCGCGCGCGCGAAAATCAAATGTATCCGCGGCGTGAATCTTCGCTTATGGATGTGCACTGCTGGATTTTTCGGGGTTAAACGATTCGCGGAGAGGATTTCTACAGTAGCGCGAAGAGTTTAACGTTTTTAACGGTTATTTCGCGGAATCGAATTTCAGATAGATCGATTTGTGCGTGGAGCAGGAAGAATTGGTAATTCTTATTATAACTGTCTTTTAGAATTCTGTAGCTGTGTTTTTAGTGGGCGGAATTGTTTAGTGGGAAAGGGCTGCACGAGAGCAAAACAATACAATATTTCTGTAAATATTGTCTCCAAGTTCCAAATACATTAGGCTTAATATAAAAACAACAATATTTCGGCACAAGTATAAATAAATGCTAAATTTGAAATTTGATTTTTCCCGCCATATATGTGCCGCCGACCAGTTTAGTTCGCGCGTTGCCGCGAACAATTCACCCTTACTAATTGTCCATAAATACACTTAAAAGTCCTTTCCAAGGTTTTAAAATATACCATTACAGCTATACCACATTTTCATCCGATTTTCCTATACACAATGACACCAGCATTTTCTATATCGTCCATAAATACCAAGCCACGCGTGACGACTACATTTACCGCCCAGCCATATCATAAACAATTTTCAACATTAACCTTCACGCATATACTCATCCCTCACTCTTATCCCTCAATCTAATCTCCGAACGTTATCACTTTCACACTCGAGCGACGCGCCGCCATCCACTCTAAAACACCACACACACACACCTCTCTCTCCTCTCTTTCTCCTCTCACCCGCACACCGCCAAGCCATCCGCGAATATTTATCGGCGCTCTCATGCCTTTGCTCCTCCTCCTCCCTCTAAATGAATAAACGATACACGACGACGTACGCGGGCGGCAAAAACAAGCGCGCGGGCGCGCACAAAAAGCCCCGAAACATCTTTACAGCGCTTCCGTAATGACAACGTCGCTCCCCTTATCACCCCTCCTTTACCACACACAGCAGCAGCCGCAAGAAAACTCTCCGCGGGCGAGCCATAAATTATAATCCCTCTTCTCCTCGGCGCTGCACGGAGAGAGCACACAAAGGCACATAACTCAGCGGGCTAATCGATGCGCGCGCTCGGCTTTCAAGCCCACGGAAGCGCATCAGGATACATCCTCCCACGCGAGCGCGCGAGGCGAATGCAGCAGCATCGGTGGTGGTGTATGCTGGGCTACCTACCTACCTACCTACCTACCCCTCGCAGTGGCGCGTGCAAAAGCGAACGTAGAGAGAGGGAACGGCGTAATGGTCGCATATCATCACCTCGGGGCTGTAATGCGCGAGAGCGCAGCTATCTTCCTGAATATGTAGATTTTCCGCCGGAGCGAAATTAACTCGGTTACGACAGATTGCCCGTGAATAATTTCATCGCGAGCTCGCGCTCCCCTTCTATTCGCAAGCATGATAACTTTGTTGGCATATGCTCATTGTCCCGAGCTATGCGTGCAGCACGCCGCGGTTATACCGTATACGCTATGCTGCGTACGAAGAGAGAAGGAAGTCGAGAAGTGACGGATTCAAAGAGCGCACGTGTAGCTATATATAGAGCTGGAAAAAGAGCCCGGAGGAAGAGAAATGAGGAATTACGAAGCGAGGTGGAAAAGTTTGGATTAAGTGCGCACGCGGGGAATTTGTCGCGCGTGCGGAGAAGGAAAGTTTTCCGCGCGAGAGAGGGAAGTACTTACGCACGTGGGGTAGGATTTGCTGTTTCTCTTTTTTTTTCTTATATACCGTGCGGTCTCTTTTATGGTGTTTGCGCGCACGCGCGGCTGGAAATTGTATATGAAGTTTCGCATGAGCGTGCGCGTGGGATTAAGGTGAGTCGAGCATAGCGTGGAGATGGGCAATAGTAGTCGGGTATAACGCGGTAGGTAGATGCTGCGGAGCTTTAGTTGGAAAATTTCATGTGCGTAAAATTGGTAAAACCTGTGTATAATAAAGGAACGTTTAATAAAACTGTATATATTGTTGTATGCTAAATGAACTGCTTCTCAATATGCTTTTCTTTGACGTCAAAAGAGGGGAGTAATCGCAATTAACGCGAAACACACATAGTATTTTACAAACAATAATATATCAGCGTTCAGAAAGTATAGGCACGATCTCCGCGCGGTTTGCCGTTCATACAAACAATACACTACCTACGGCAAATTTATTAATTAAAATTAATGTATACATTATTGTATGACCTGAACGTCGCGAATATTATGTGTGCCAACCGCGCTATATAGATAATCGTGGGCGGTAATTAGCGCAGCCATAATAATATTAACTGGGTTAGCCGCACACGAGAGAGAGAGAGAGAGAGAGAGAGACACTTTTCTACAATAAATTGTTAATTATGCGCCGAGGCGTGCGCGCATTTAATTGCGATTGATTTTGCGGTTCCCACGCGCCACAGTTTGACTAGTTAATTGCGGGATAGATAATGTTTAGCGGATTTCTGTTATATAGCGATCCACCCTCTATCGTAGAAAATGCGCCTATAATGCGGGGCGACGACGGTGCCGGCGTTCTGGTTCAACAATTAATTTGATAAGTTTCGAATTCCTCGGTCTGCATGCCTCGAATAACCCTTAGAGTTTGTATCACGGTTACATACGTATGAAATGCGTAACTATCTTCCATTAACGATAATTCACTTTAGATGCCGTATAGAAACTTATCTCCGATTCGAGAGAGTATATCGGGTTGAAGAGGAGAATGGTTTAAGGATTTGGACTAATTCCAACATTCTTTTATTTAAATGACAATGCTGAGATTTTCATTGTTAATATAATCTTTTGCTGTTTTTTAATAATAAATAAATACGGTAGATAACTTATTTTCTCGCTGAAATTAAAAATATAGAAAACACTTCAACAAATAACAAGAGCAAAAGAAAAAAAAAATGTTGCCACAAATCGATTCGAGCTGGCTAATTTTCCACGAGAACTATCGGAACCTCATCTATATTTACGCTCCTTGACACACCAATGCCAATATATTCGGGACCAGGACTATATTGCTTCCTCGCGCACGAAAAAAAAAGTAAATTCCGCCCCAATTCTATTTTTATCTCCTCTTTCCCGCTCTTTCATATCTACAAATGTCACTCCCCCCCCGATCTTCCCAACGCGCTCTTTTATCTCCGGGGAGATTTTCGCCTTCACGTCCGCCGCCACTGCCGCGTGTTTTCCGCCTCCGCACATATCCTTTTTTCTCGCTCCCCGCCCAGAAAGAGTCTGTCAATCACGATGTCAGTCAACTTTGCCGCTACGTCTCGCTCGTGTTCCCTCTCTCTCGCGCGCTCCACTGTTTTTAAATTAAATTTCCCAGCACTGCCGGTCCGGTTAATGCCTAGCTTTTCCGCTCCCTCTCTCTCTCTCTCTATCTCTCTTTCTCTGCCTTTGGAACTGGCTCTTTTTGTCCCGACGGTTTAGCGCTTTATATTCTCTAGCGCGCGGGCTGATGAAAATTACTACTACTACTGCTGCTACTCGACTCGTCGTCGTCGTCGTAGTCGCTTTATCCTATTTACAATCGTCGAAAAACCGTCGAGAGAAATTTCACTACTGCACTGTCGGCTAGCTGGTGAGGGAGAGAGCTTGGCAATTGCCGAGAAGGAGAGGATAGACGCGCATTTTTTGCGCGCGGCACGAGTGCACGAGAAATGTTATGAATTCGAGGGGCAAACTGAATTTCGGTGCGAGAGAGCGACAGCCAAGTTTGAGAAAAAGTTTTAATCGTATTAGATGGCAGTTTTAACGCTCGCTGCATAATTTTGTACGCGGCATTGTGTGCCGCGTAAATAAATTATATCCTTGTTTAATTGGCGGCTATTACTTTTATCAATAATCGTAAACTCTTTTTTTACGATATAATAATTTTTATTATTCGTAAAATAAATCGTATTGACAAGAGTAATAAAAAAAAAGTTTATTTATATTATAGAAAAACTGATTGGTAACGCAATCTTTTCAATTACACCTTCACGACCCATTAAATACTAAAAATAAAAAAAAAATATCTATCAAAGCTATTAAACAATTTATCGCACGCTCTTATTGGCCTTGGCTATTCCTCACCCCACGTGGCGTCCTTGTCTTACAAGCTATTAATATTTATTTATTACGGTCTTTCAGAAATGAAAATATATTACTAGAAAAATAGCAGGTGGTAGAAAGGGAAATTTACTGCGTATAGAGGCAGTACTGCCAATGGCTACATTCTTTTTTTACTGCGGTATCGGATATCGAGCAGGTGAATGGAGATTTATTACTTTTCAAAATTATTTAAACAGAATTTAAAGCTCGATTAGATTTTAATGAAAAAAATTAATCATCCCAACTCAACTACCCTATATTATTCTCATCGCATATAAAGGGTTAGAAAATGAAGGCAATAGGTTTCAACAAATCTCAACGTACATTATGGGCACAATGAGCCAGCTCTCGAAAAATAATGCGACCTCATAGAATCTAATTTCAAAAGGTCTTACCTGAATTGCGACCACATAAAAATGGTAATTTCACCGGCAGCAGCACGCAGCTCCACCTTCTAGGAAACTTATTCGCTCGCCATAAAAATTGCATTACCCATTTCCAAAAAATCAATACCATCCGCCCCCACGCGGAGAAGAACGAAAGAGCGAGTTCCGCATCATTACCATTTAAACCCAATTTACTCGCGCGGAAATGCGCCGAATCACTTTGCACACTCGGCACCTAATCGAAACCGACCTCGCCGCGACCCTAGCAAATCCCTGCGCGCTTTCACAAAAACCACCTCTCCTCTCTCTTTTCCCTATACCCACCCACACGTACCCTCGTGTTTATAATAATTAAAACAATCGACCGTCGCAAGTTAACCCAACCGCGATTCCCAACACACGAGGAAAAAAAAACGAGCAAACCGGACGAGTAATCGTGCCAAAAAAGCGTCCTGTTCGTTACACGGCCGAGCGAGTAGCTGGCGCGCGCTGCCGTAATCCTCCATTTGTTTGATCAAGCGGGCGGCGCGTCGCTTTGAATGGCATTAACCCTTCGGAGAGAGCCACCGCGGCTGCTGCTGCTACTCGCGAGCTTTTTGCCCCGGCGGCTGCTGCGACGCCGGCTTTTTGCGAGCCCCGCAGCGAGCGAGCGCGGGATTACCAGAATTCACGATAATTCACAAAGAGAGAGAGACCGGTGGAGGGGAGGAGTGGGCGAAAAAGCGTGCGTGCGCTGAAGGGTCAAAGTGAAGAGGTAAATAGAGACGGAGAAAGGGAGCTGCCGCGGTGTGCGCTTTGCCAAGTTATTTTATGAATATCCACGCGCGCGGCGACAGTAGTCGGAGACTGAGAAGTGGGGGATGGATATTAAGGGAAGGAAGGGTAGCCGGAAAGCGAGGAAATTATAAGGGAAATAAGAGTTACACGGTAAAAACGAGAGGAGCGCCGTTGGCTGGATTAGTGCGCGGAAGTGCGCGCGTCTGGGTTAAACAATGTGTCGCGGAGAAAGGTTCGTTTTAAATGGGGGCTCTGAATTTTTCATTTGACAGGATCGGCACTCTTGGCAGGTAAAGTGGCTGGATAGAGATATGTAGTGTGTCTGAGGGCAAGAGTGCGGTATGTAAAGTGTGTGGTTATGGGTATGGCTCGGCGTATATTGACTTGTACTACTTGGTTGTACGACTTATTGTCTGAGTAAAGATACTATAAGTTTCGTTAGCAGTAATGTCTATATGCGAAAAACGCAATAGTTTTTTTTACTTTTATAAATTAATAACAAATTACTAAGATTATGTCATAAAGTATAAGATTATCGAATATGCTCGTGTTATCCTGATTTATAAAGTTTTTTTTTTGCATAAGATTTATTTATTATTATTAATATAATTAGTAATAATTTTTTTTCAATTTATCCAATTAAAAGTACAGTCAATTATGCATTTATTGAATACTTAGTTTGAATACGTATAAGAATATAAAGTTTTGAATACACTCTATTGATAAGATACTTTGAAGCCGCTGCGCGTTAATTTATGTTTATATAGCAATTTATTTTTATTACGTGTGCAATAAGGAGTAAAATAGGAGTAGAGTTAAGATAAGTGCGCTAGCGGAATGAGGTAAATTATTCTTCCAGATGGTCAACGGTATGAGAAAGAGAGAAAGAGAGAAGGAGAATAGAGGTAGAAAAACAATGAGAGCTTTTAAGTAGAGTAAGGGTAATAAATTTCGAAAAGGATAGAAAGTAAGAGAACACAGATGGAAGAAGGCTTTGAACAAAATTAAAGATGAAAGATTAGCAATGCAGAGTAAAAAGTTGAAGAGAGATAATAAATCATCACTTTGTGCTTTGCTTTCGAAAACCCTCCTTTTTTTAGCATTGTTTGAAATGTAAAGTAATGAGAAATTTTTAAAACCTTGAAAAAAGATTATCCTTATTGTTTTGAAAATATTCATTAACCTAATTATTATTTCATTTTTTTGTTCCAGGTGAGTCATGCAAATTCATACCTTACCAAATCCTCTCATTACGTAAGTATTATAACACTCTTCGTAACAATAAAGTAGGACGTTCATTACAACAACATACGCCTCTCAACAATAACAACTATATATTTGTTGGAAAACCAAACAGTTTCAGTCGATGGCTGTTTATATACTTTCGCAGCAAACAATTGAAACGCTTTATTCGAGTGCATCCAAGTGCAACCAAGTTGCGGAAGTAACATCTTGATCGAGCGGCTTCTCTCCCAAGTATATACGGCAACATCGCCGGGATAAATATTTACCCAAGGCCGTTATACCTTACCTTAAAGTTTTCACTTTTCTAACCATCCCAATTCGTTTACTCAACCCTCCCGATGATCAAAACTTCTTGAGAAATCGATTAAGCGCCGATCCGCGTTATACGATAAATATGCGAAAGGTTTAATGGGGCAACCGTTGCGCTTACATACTAAAAATTTACCTCCGCAAACAGCGGCTAAGTCCAAAATCCAAAATTCATTCCTCCCGCGAGTTCGAATCCGAACTGCGTCGCACTTATGCTTTCCATACGATGCCTTATTCATCGCTTCTATAAAAAACCTGACCCCACGCGCGAGCGCTCGGAATCCGAAAACGCGATCGCCCCCAAATGCACTTTATATATACTTAATAAGCCTCACCTCCGCGTCACCACGAATTATTCGCAAGCGACAACGGTCAACAATCCTTTTACAAACACATACATATATAGATGGAAAGCGAGGTTTCCGCAGGAAAAACAATGGAGGGGTGCCGAAGGAGGCTTTCAAGCTCTCTCCCGCGTCGACGAACAATAATGTTCGGAAAGAATGGCTACGGGCGAAAGATTAGCGGCGTGATATAGCGGGAGCGCGCCTTACTTCCTCCCCTTCCACCTCGCTTCTTCGTCTTAATCCCCATTTTCCATTTCGCGAGGTTCCGCGCGCGGCGCTTTCTCTTTCGCGCTCGCTCGGAGCGCAATCCGCGCGAAAAGTGCGAGGGAGAGACGGAGGGTGTGGGGGAAACCGAACGAAATGAAATGTTCGCGCTACGGTGCGTTGAGAGAGGGGATGGGGCACCGAGAGTAATGTCAGTGCGCGCGCAGCAGGGTTTCCGAAAGCGAGAGTTGAGAGAAATTTTGGTGCGGTTATTTTTCAAGGGATTTTTTGAAAGTATTTGTGTGTGGGATGGTTATAATATGATAATATAGCGAAAAATGTATGAAGAAAATTAAATCGTTGTATTTTGCATTATTATTGTCTAATTTCGTTCGCTCTGTTCTTTTTGGAGAAGAATATGGAGAGATTTGGAGCCTATACTATTGTAGTCAAAGTAATTTCGTGAGTAGGAGTATCAATATATCTAAAAAGAACTTGGAAAAGATTAATGGAAAATACCAAAATTTCATTCTTTCTCCATTTAAATAAACATTGTCTTCGCTTTAATTTGTAAAAACAATACAAAAAATATCTGTATTTTCATATGACCGCTGACCCTTACATTCTTCAGTAAAATATTTTACATATTTTGTAAAATTATTTAATTATTTTTCGTTTGATTTATTTTGAACATCACATTATTTGATGTAGAATTTTACAATATTGAATTATTCGTACAAATACCAAAATTTAATGAAATTCCCCTTAATTCATCAAGGTATTACGCAGCATTATTGTAATTAAAAATGCTTTAGTTATAGGAATTTCGCATCGCATATTTGAACAAAATCCATATTTACCGTTAAAATATTTTCAATAAAGTTAAAGTAAATCGGGCCTGATTACATTTTTTGTTCAGCCGAATTGTTTCGGCTTCAATTATTTTTCATTTCCATTAAAACAACCCGCATGCCCAGCAAAAACTATACCTAATATAAACCTAGCTACATATCGACCATATTTAATTTATACGTTCGCTTTATGCAGCCTCTCCTAAACAAAACCACGCGTTCAATCAACCTCAATCAACATCAAAAACGCTAAACACACACACCGAATCCCATTCATCTCGCACGTGCACGGCCATCTAATCAAACAATAACAGTCTCTGCGCAAACAACACACGTATAGAACAGACCGAATTTAACGAAACCAGGCTAAAAAGCAAACGCTCGCTCGACGAAGAGAGCAAAAAAAAGCGCTCGCTTGCTTGCGACTCTCCCTTTTTCACGGATGAATCGGGGACAAGTGCAGAAACGAGGTAAGTGCCGTTACAGGCGCGCGCGCGAGCAAAGTAGACTGCGGTGGTAGTTTCTCCCTTCCCCCAGCCACGCGCGCGGTCGACGCTCTTTTTAGCCACTCGCCGAGGAAAATCCGCCGAAAAGCACGTACGCCGCGGTACGACGGCGTCTTGATGGCTTGAGGCGGATACTGCCGCAGGAAGAGAGAGGTAAATAGATGGAGTACTAATTTCGTCGTTTTCTCTCCCGCGGTTCTGTGGTCTTCGCCAGGACAAATATTAGGATGCAGTGTACTGTGTTTTTCCTTTTTATGTTTACTCTAATAGTAGAGATTTTTTTTTCCAAGTATAATATTGGTATGATGGATCCAATCTTTGCGTGTAAAAATTAATATTCCGCGAGGAATTTCAATCTACGGGGGCCGGTCGTGGAGGAAAAGATTTAAAGCAATTTCCTGGGTATTAGAAAATTCTTTCGGCCGCTGAAGATCTTTTTCTAGAAAGAATCAAATAGCCGACTCGCGCGCGCGCCTAGCGCTCTAATGAAAAAATTTACATTGGATATATGGTCGGCTATATAGAAACCAATACGGCTTTTTTGCATCTCGCGCGCGCTTCTTCATATTGAACGAACTATTTTGTATTTTAGATTTCGCAGGCATTTAATTTAAAGTTTTAATGAAATTTCGCATTTTTTGAAACTCTATTCCTGATGCACGTAAATAACGTTCTAAATTCATTCTATTCTCAAACAAATTCTAAAAAAAAAAAGTTTTTCTATTTACCATCCGTTTTTCTCCACTATTTACCCGCTCACACTTTTATATTCTCATTCGAACACTTTGCTTCAACCCCGACTAATCAATCACCATATACAGCAAACGTCCAAAACCCCCGCCTATTAAACTCTTACATATACAAACCCGCACGAAAGGAAATAAACGCCCGTGAAAATTATGACTTTATACTATTAGCAGCCGCACACAGAATCGTCGAGCATAATCAATCAATCACAACCATGATCGAGCAACGAGCGGCTACCTCGCTTATCACAAAGCGAAACGCTGCCGCCAATTCACCGCGATTCACCCTACTTTCATCATTCAACCTCTGCTACCGCTAGCGTCGGTCATTTTCCCCGTGGCGAAAAGTTTAAAGTAATTTGGGCGCATTCAACTCTCGGCCTTTTAAATCGCCCCTTTCGTCCATTCAGCCTTGAAAAAAGAGCCAGCTCGTCTCTCACACGATGCGTAAGAGTAAACAAAATTCATCTCACTGACATACACGCGTGTACATGCACACAGACAACCCCGAGAGGCGGTGAGTATACGAAAGAAGCTCGATTTTTCAGTCCGCTCTCTCCACTGTACTGGCCATTCACCACTTGCCGCTCTCGACTCCATTTCCACGTGTGTACATATATAGGCTTATGTATACGTACGTGCGCCTTCATTCGGCAATGCGCGGTGGTGAAAAGCTCAGTGCGAGAACAACTGCCATGCGCTTATATATACATACCTTGCCTATAGGCCCGACGGCGGCGGCTGCTGCTAAATCCAGGGGCGGCGGCGGTGGCGTCGCTTTCAGAGTTCGCTCGCTAATTACACTTAACCCGTTTCTGCACTTTGGCTCTCTATATAGCTCGAACTGCCTAGCAGTAGCTCTCCTCCCCGCGCCGCCCTTTCATGTGGGCTTAAAAATTCAAACGCTCCTGGGCTTTGCAGCCCGCGCGTGTGTATAAAGGGCGATGAGTGTGTAGAGGGTTATACGCGTGTGAGAGAGGCAGGCGGAAAAATGTAATTAACGTCGGTGTTATTAGAGATATGGGGGAGGCGAAAAGGTGCTGCTGCCGGCGGTGCGGCTGCTACTTTATCGGCCGGACGCGCGATTATTAATTCAGCCGAGCTCGCGCGCTATGCTACTGTGGTGTCGTATATGGGATACGAGGGAGATGTTAATGCGGCCGGGATGTTTTTTTTCTCTGTGTGGGGAAGAGGGGCAGGTTTCGCAAATCATCCTCGATTTTCCGGGGCGAATATGGGCAAAGTGATTTTGACACTGTGTGTGTGTGTAGGGGGTGCGAGTGATGAATGTAATAAAAGTGGATGGTTTGGGGGAGGAGGATTTATCACGCGTGGGTTGTTGTATATGAGGATGGAATATGGTGAGTCGTTGGTGATTATTGTGAGGAGTACAAGGGAATGTGTGTTCTGTTCTAAATGCCTACAAGTGGTATTAGTATCGTTGCTATGTACATTGAAGATTAAAATTTCAAATACATTTAAATGGGGTTCATTTTTATTTCATCATAAATCCATAATATTCAAGATAATTAAAATAAAAGTTAGAAGTTTATCTTCGTCGTTAATTTACGCTGGTTAATACCGCCAATTATAATATAAGGTGCGTATAAAAAAGCTATTACAAAGGAAGTGAAGTAAAAAATGAGCGGTTGATTGATAATCAAAAGAGTATTATACTGACCTAGTGAGGATAATGCGTAATAACCCAAACGTTTCACTTACCAATTTAAAGTATATCAGCCTCGCGTTCCATAATTTCGCAGAACACGTTGTATACATAATTCGAAATCTTATTATAATCCGCACGCAAAAGCGTAGAAATTTACATCGTCATTTACTTTCTCGCAATACACGCAGCATTATGCAAATCAGCGCGCAGAAGGAACGATTTATCAAAGGAAACAGCTTGGAGAATCGTGTAATATATACGCACACCACGCGTAATCCAGTTCATCATCAATTTAAATAAAATCTCATTTCAATAATAAACTCGCGAAAAAGATAATTGCTGTACACTGGGAGACAGGTCGAGAAATATAAGTTCTGTGTATTTTCAAACATTCGAGGTATGAATAAACGCGCAGCCTTGAACGCTATACGGCGCAGGTCGCTCTACACGTCGACACATAACGTAAATGCACATTTCAAGCCTCTTTGAGTGTAAAATGCGAATTAATTCCGTATTAATAATGCAGCCCCCGCGAGTAATGACTTTCAGCGGGAGAGAGCAGCAGCGAGCTAAAAATTAACGAAGCGTAAACCTTAAAAAGCATTTTCGCGCAGGACGGCGGTTCACGGGGTGAAATACGAGCCGCTCTCAGCGCCCGATGTAGCAATATTCATCCATTAGGGTTTATTTCCGCGTGTCATTCATCGGGTAAGAGCGTTTCAAAATTTACTCTCTTGCGCTTTTAAAACTCGACCCCGTAACTCAATCTCGAACTTAAAATGCGTAAAATGTGCTTTTCTGCGCTACATGTGTACATGTGCGATTCGAAATATGTATATTTTCCCAGAGCTATATTCTCCAAATTTTATATATACACTGATTTATACCGTGTGATTCGCGAAAAATTTGTTATCCGCTACTGGACTTTCACACTGACAATAACATGGCAATATTATACCTGCTCTCGATGAGAGAAAGCTTTTTTATTATAGGTCGATGTATACTTTGTCCTGCGCATTAAATCTATATACTTATTTTACTACTTCGTATTATAACAGTCGGCAAAACAACTATTTCTCGAAAAGTCTCTATAACACGTTAATAAAATCGAAGCCTCATTCATCTTATACCGGCCACACCTACATACCCGCACAAAAACTTCCTTGAGACACACTCCCACTCAACACGGAAAAAACATTTACTACACACGCACCGCTCGAGGACCTTCCCGATCCCTCATTTGTAACTTTCAATTACGCCTCGTTACGCGCGCGGCTCTCCGTCCCAAAAAAAGCTCCCCGCGAAATTACGAAAAATCACCCGATACATCAAGAAATAATATCCCGCGGCCCCCGAAAAACTTTCCACATAGCAATTTGTTCCGCGCCGGAAACTTCCTCGCCTTTCAAAAGCAGTGTGTTCGCTTAGAAAACTGCGGTGGAACAACACACTCGGATAAGAGAGAGAGAGAGGACGAAAAAATTCAGTATTAAAAAAGTTTCGCGAGAGAGAGAGAGCCTCGTATACAAGTTCGATTCGGAGGCAGTAGTCGTAGTATACACACATCGTCCCGCGTGTGTCTATATACTCCGTATGTGGGTGGGAGTGTATATATACCATATGCCCCGGGAGGAACGGAAAATGTTTGCGTGAATACGCTAAATATTTAGCGCGCGGTATCGTGTGCTGCGGGGAATTCAACGCGCAACGCGAAGTGGGAATGTACCTACTCTCGCATAGTTAATTAAGAAGCGAGTTATTACGAAGATTGAAATGATTCTAACTGCCTATTATACGTGTTATATATGATTTCACACAAGAATCTTTGCGGAAGAATGCATTGTTACGTCGGGTATGCAGCTCGCTTGTGGGTTATATACACGGTATGTTGGTCGCGCTTCGCAGTTTGACTCGAGTCGGAGTAATATCCGTAAACTATAGTTGTGTGCTATCTTCGGTAATAGTTGTAACTAATAACGAGTTTTAGCAATAGTTTCAGTTTAATCTAATATCCTGCTGCTCATATATACCTTATCTTGCCTTATATACAGCAAGAGTTAACAATAGGAAACACGCCCCAAAATACAGACACACCGCAGAATTTGAAAATGTAGATCTATATATATCGGTAAAATTTAACTTTATAACCAACGAGTCTCCTCCTATGTGGCCGAACTATTTCTTTCATAAATAATCAAGCGAGGAAGTTCCAACGAAAACTCATCCATTAAAACTTTTGCCATCTCGAAATCAGACATAAAAGACGTAGTCTCTGACTATACGCGCGCGTTCCTGAATACTTTATCCGCACCTCCGCCTCTGCGCCTCCTAAATACATCGCGGAAATACATCTTGATTTCCGCCAGCTCTCTTCGCACGCTATATACTCCCAAGCGGATCTCGAAATGCGGAGAAATCAAGCGCGTCGTTCCGCCAGAATAATATACGAGTAGGAGAGAGAGAGGAAAAATCCTTCGGGTAGTAGATCCTTTGAGGTGCATTGACGTTTCAATAATGAAGAGATGGCCTGATAGAGTTTCTGCGGATGAGCGTTCCCATTTCGATCCCATCGACGGGAGAGAAACGCGAGCTGAGCCGCGCCTACAAGGAACTCATCAATGCCGCATAACGCCAACGACGACGACGACGATCGTCTGTGGCGGTGCGATGTATATCGAGCGAGGCCATCTCTATTCATTGTTGTCGTCTTTGCTGTGATAGGAGTTAACGGCTCGTGGTATAGAGTGCTAGTGATGTTTGACGTTGCTGTGCATGGAGATTTCTTGATGTATAAGGTATATAAGTTTGACATATTGAAACGATTATTTTGATTGTTTAATTAATATCGATTTTTATTGATTTACATTTATATGCCGGATATCGGAAAACGACTTAACTTCTTGTAAACGTAATAAATTCACGCGAAATCAGTACTTCTCTAATTTTGAAAACCAGAAGATTCGAATTCTTGTAATAAAATTTTAAAAAGGGAAAATTTCTTCTACAATTACAAAAATACTTTTTTATGCCATTACCATGCCAGAACTATACGACATTTCCTATAATTATAGCAGCGCAGCTTTAAATTTTTTCACGTTTCCGGATTAATCCACAAATTTAATAAGGACACCTTCTAAAGGAACACATACAACACCACTCGACTAATCCTTTAACCGGAATTTAGCTCTGGCCAAGCTTTCAATTAGAGCGCTGCTCGGTGTATATAGCTCGCTCTAGAGAAGAAAAAACCACCTCGCGCGGCCATTACGTACAGACATACACAGTGAGAGCAACAGGCCGCAAGCGCGCGCCCAACGACTGTCGCATGAAATTCCACGGCTTTTACAATGAACGTAAAATAAGCCGTAAACACGAGCACCGCGCCGAGTAAAAAAAAAGAAAGACTGTAAGAGGGAGAGAGAAAAAGAAAGGGTAGCGAGAAGTACGCCTAAAACCTATTTCCGCTGCGGTCGCGGGCGTACTTATACATCTAACAGCCGATTGTGAAAAACGCGCCCACGCGTACCGTAAACTTCCTCCGCCCTTCTCTATCTCTCCTCTCTCTCTTATTTAATCTCGCGGCGTTAGATTGGACAAGCGCGATTAAAGAGTTAACGGCCGCGCGTGCCGAACCGAAGAGGTTTTTCGAAATTCACGTTAGCGCCGTCGGAGAAATCAATGAATTCCTGATAGGATTTTTCGCTTGTTTTCGGCGAGCGCCCGCGTATATAAAACGAAGCGCGCAGGTATTTTCCAGGGCGCAATCGATCGCGCGGGGCGGCTGTGTTTGTTACGCGCGTGATGCACGCGAATTATTTTACGCCGGCGCCCGCGAGATTTTAACACGGGGTACAAAGGTGCAGAGACGGGCGGATTTCTCCCAAAAGCGATGATTGGTTTCGTTTGGCAGTGCTCGAGAATTCAATAACGCGAGAGCGCCTGAAAGGAGATACCGGTGTATATAGCTGGTCGTCTAATAGTGTTCTGGGGTGAAATAATGATACGCGGAAGATCGTAAAATTGTTATTACGCTGCTTTTGCAATAGAGATGTAGTTTATTGAAGAAATTTTTCTTCGGTACGGAAGTGGTTGAATAATTAACGTAGAATTTAACATTATGTGTGATAAATATTTGTTGAGAATGTAAATAAGTCAAAGATTTAGAACAGTTTGCATATAAAAATTATAACAATGAAGTACAATTTACGATACTTTTGAAACAATTAAATAGTAAATATCATCATAAAATAAAGAAACGAATATATTTCTTCAGATAAGTAGCTAAACAAAAACGAATTACCAAAATATACACTGAATTATACGTGCAATTCCAATTTTGACCTTGTCATCAACCGCCTACCATTCAAAATTCAAACCCACTCCTCTTTTATCCCCAACCACGCGCCAGAGAAATCCATTAGCTAATAACAGCGCAAAAATTGAAAAAAAAAACACGCGCGCGACTCGCAAACACAAAACCAACACATATATACATATAGCGCGTATAGTACAGTAGCAGCAGCCGCGCCCAGAGGTCCAATTTTCATTTTCCCTCTCGCGTAGCCCGAAAAACTCTCTCTATCTCTCGGTTCTCTCTTTCGCGCGTGTAAAGCGGCCCGGCGAAAAAGAATGCGAAGCCCAACAATGCGCGACGCGCGCGAAAAAAGCGAGAAAGATAGGTAGACAGATAAACCGGAGAGAGAGGGAGCAGCGGAGAGCAAAGTTCATGCATCAAGATTTTACGAGGCTCTTTTTTATTCCGACTCTCGTATCCCCGGTTCTTCCGGGGGGAGAAGATGAGAGTGAAGGAGAGAAGAGGAGAAAGAGAGAGGGAGGAAAGTCGCATATAACAGTTTATAATCAATGATGTATTCGCGAATCTCTTAAATGTTCCAGGGACGGGGGCGCGAGAGATGCGCTCGACGTATAGTTACGTATAGCGAGGTAGACGATATACAAACTATTTTGAAACTTTGTCTTTTCTTCGTTCCCCTGTGTTATTAAAGTGAGAATATAATTATATTCACGTATTTATAAAAAAGTACAATTTTTAAAAGTTAAAAAATGTATGCGTGATGTGTATTACTCTATTGTAGGTCAGATTTTAACTTTTTATTATTTTTGCGTTAGGATACAAAAGCGAAAAGTTTAGTTTATTTTAGTTAATTTAAAAGTTCAGGTGTGTGGCATGAAAAAAAGCTATTAACAAAGTTTTAAGGCAGAGTCGGTAAAAAGGTTGACAGCGCGCGTTTGCAATAAACTTGCGGAAGTTGTAAAGTCAAGCTTTATTATTTCACTTATGCCCACAGACGTTTTATTATCAAACAAAGGTGTTTATTTCACGTGAGTAAAATAATAGAATTGTGATCGTTATTAAAAGCAATGATAAAGGATTTTATTGTAGAAATGTATATCCATGAAAATCGTTTACTCGAAAATGAATTTTTTTTTTCATTTAATAGTAGGTACCTCAAATTGATTGAAAAATTTTATTATCCATTGTATATACATAATTTAAAAAATTTGTCGTAAAAATATATTACACTTTTACGTCGTAATAATTTTGACTGTTTTAATACCATATTGGTGACATGTATTTGAAATATTTTTGAATATTGTATCAGATTTTATTATTCAATAAAATTCGACATACATTGTCGTAACCAGAAATAATATTTCACGATTTTATGACAGGTATAGGGTCGAATTATTTTATAATTATTCAGTAAATCAAAACAGCCAATTAAAAATTTCAACATCGATGCATTATTTCTACATGGGAAAGTATAAATAGCGTACAAACGTTTTTATTAAAAAAAATATGTATATGAAACACAATTATTTTAAAACTAATATAACACATACGCAAACAAAAACTAAATAGATTTAAAAATAACAAATATTTTTTTTCATGCAAACATCAAACTTATTATTAAAACACAGCTAAATATACCCATGGCAATTCAATCGACAACCTATATTAAAATAATACACTAACCTCCAGCCTGGAGACCCAATCAACCCAATAATTTTCAATCGGCCTATAAAAAACCGCACACTCGCCTCATACCCCAACCGCACACATGCTAGGCTCTTCCACATTCATACGCGATCAGACGTTCAAACAAAATTCAGCCCACGGGTCTTTCTCTCTCGTCGCTTTTTCAGGCCGCACGTCGCGCAAAAAGAGAGCGAATTTATTTAACGCGATGGAAAACAAGAGGGGGAAAAACGTATAGTAGAGAAAGAGAGCACCCCGCACGAGTGGATAAATTATTTGACGGATCGAGAGAAGGAGAGAGGGTTAAAACTCTAACAGCGAGCGACGTGACGTCTGGTCCGCGGGCGTATGTACATACAAACCGCGCGTTTGCATATCGCATTTTTCACTCGCTTTTTCGGGGGCAGCTCTCCGCGAGTTTACAGCCCGATATATGCACGTCGATACATAGTATATATATATAGAAATACATCCGAGGCTTTTCATAAATAGCTCGCGGGCGAGAGCGACGTCGTTATTATTAGCGAGAGCCTGGCGTTTTACAATTCGCACACGCGTGTCGAAAGCGCTGAGCGCGGTGGAATAAAAAAAATGCCCTCGTTATTCCAGGGGCTTACGCAACGGGCGCGCATCCGCGGGCTTTATTACGGGGGTACAGCGTGTACGCGGATAATTACGCATTCCGTTCGGGGAAATGAACATCAATCAGAATTGGAAACAAAGTTTATTCGCTGGAAACGGGGATTGTTTCGGTCTCTCCTCGGGCGCTTTTTTACCCGCGTATGTATACCTGCGTGTTTTGTAATTGTAATAAATGCGCGGGATGCGCGGGGGTTATTAATATTTTCGGTTGGAAAATATGTCGAGAATGTTTTACTGGTAATTTAAAGTATAGTTTTTTTTTTAGGAAAATTTTATGGGATTTTTCACGGTATACGGGGAATCGGGGCAGCAGCCAATTAAAATAGGTGGTATGCAGAGTTTATTCACTGGGAAAAGTTTGCTTAATCAAAGTACGTGCGGATTTTATTTTTGGGTTTGATTACACATCGCTGGGATATACGAGTAACAACAAAATACATTTTCCGTGAAAAGTAATTTTTTGATATTATTCGCTCGTAAATATATACATTTATTTTGCTTGATAATTTTATATTTTAAGGAAAAAGTGAACGCTAACACCGTGTAGCATTCAATGAACGTTAAAACATCAGGTTGATGACCATAGAACATGGCCATGCTTTTTAACTTGAAGTAACCCGCGATCAGCGGTGCCACAAAGGCAAATTTAGACGTAAAATTGTTCATAAACGGCTGCACAAACGTTATATATAAATTCACAAAGCTTCATAAACTCTTCATGAAACTTTAAAAGGGCGCAGCTGTAGAGGCCGATATATAACAGACAGTTTGCGCGATAAATTAATTTTTGATTGACGGAAAGCAATAAAGTGGGTTAAAAAAATGATCTCCTCTCTGTCCCATATACATCCACTACGAAATTTTGTCTCTAAAAGGCGTGTTTCAAACACAGATTAATGGCTCGAAAGCGGTTTTCACGCGCACAAGCGTATATATATATTTTTAAAATAATTACTTGTCCCACTTAAGAGCTGGAGAGCACATTTTAGATTAACGCCCGCGCGCAGAGCATATATGCAGATTGCAGAGAAAAATGTGTGTGTTCAGCTAAAAGGACTAATTTCCGGCAATTTTGTCTTCGCACTTATATATATTTTCCTATTTATTAAATTCAGCTGGCATAAAGAACTCTATACTCTCAGCTACAAATAAATTTACTCTCTCCTATCCACCGCGCAGTATATTTTACTTCAAAATTTAACGGTTACTCGATCAAACGCCATTAACGTACTTGAAATTTCAAACAACTTGCGCATGCAGACGTATACTCACAGCGCGCGAACCCCCATACATACAAACTCGAGGGTGAAACTCGCGCGCGCAGCCGTGGGGCAAACTTGTGGCTGGAGAGCACTTTTTAAAAAATTAATACCGGAAAATCGCACTCACTCTCGCTTCCGCGTGGTAGGAAGGGGAAGTTACGCCAGCCACTCCCAACCGAATATTAGCGCATCAGCTCCGCTCACTCGCGTGCAAAAAAAAAAGTACACACATATATACCCAGGCGGAAAAAACTTTCGGCCTCCCACGTATATACACACTCTCCGAAAGTCGCGCTCATTAAACTCGCTCGCTCGCGCGCTAAAAGTTATTTTCGTTCATCATCCCATTAACGCGCCCGCGCAGCAGTTCGCCCCCTGATAAAGTAACACCGAGACCCTTCTCGACGTGTGTATACATGTATACCTATACGCGCACGCGTGATGCTGTAGGGGCATCAGGTATGCAGGTAAGGGTCGCGGTGCTTATCAAAGATGTAGAAAGTTCGCCGTGAAAAATTCATCCGGAATCCGGAGGAGAGCAGAAACGAGCGGAAACAAGTGGGCGCGCGTAGGTATCGAGGGTCGAGGGTGAGCTGGAGAGAGACGTGGGATGGAGTAAGAGCCTTAAAAAGATTCGTACGTAAGCTTCAGGCGAGGAGAAGTTGCCAGGGGAGAGTGAGAGAGCCGATTAATTTTTGCTTCTGTCAGTTCGAGAGGGAGTTGAGGTTACTTTCAGTAGACGAGTTCAGTTCTGACGGTAATGATACACCTGTCAAGAGTAAGCGGGCAGTCGCCTTTAACGGGTTGTTTCGTTGAGATGTAAGAGAAGTGCGGACAACCGAGTGATGGTACTTTAGTTGTAACTGTGAGTATTATATTATAGGATTTTATGTTGTTTTTTGGGAATATATATATTATTTTTAGATTTATAATGAATTGGTGGATATAATTCAACAAATTGAAGACGTAAACGTTTGATACTTTTATTCAAAAAAATGAATAGATAGATAAAAATGTCAGATATCCGTGTTTTTTTTTGCTACACAAAATAACTCGAAATGGAGTATACAGATATTAAACGTCACGACTAGAACAAGTTGTTTTTTCACACTGACAACTTTTTTCAAAAGCCTTCGTTAAAAAAAAAAAAATATTATTTTCGCTACTGCGATACTTGTGGTCGGATCGGAAATCCAGTATCAGTAGGCTTGGAAAATTTTGTGAGAGAGATCCCTATTGTGATAATTTCAATATCGATGGTGTACATGACATCGGGAGTTTATTCGATATTTTGGTTCAGTTCCTCGTTTTCGCCGCCATTGTGTTCGGTTTGGGCTGTCGCGATGCATATTCCAAGTGCCGCTGAAAATTCGTATCGATGAGATTATTTTATTTTATTTTGCGTATATACATATAACGATATTTTATTTGATCGAAATTTCGATATGTCCGGGGCTGCCATCGTCGCTTTTTTCATCGAAATCAAAGTTTGCTACATAAATATGGAAAGGTTTTAATTAATCAATTGAATGATATTAATTAACCTATTTTTCTCACTTCTCTCTGATATCGAAATTGTTTATTACCTGTTTGATATTATATTAAAAACATGTTATATACAGTTTTTCTTATTTATTTCGAGTATACACTTTCGTAATCCCATGCTATTTCAGAAAGTAATGAAACAGTAATTATTTATTCAGTATATAGTTTAAAATCTGAAGTTTACTCATGCCCAACCGCTGCTCATATCAGAACTTAAGTTGACAAGAAATTAAAGGATATATGGACTTAGACTTAATCACAGAACTTACTCTACTGCGATATAGGCAAAAGTTTGTTCAAACCCTATCAAATATTGATACAAGAGACTCGTGGCTTGGCGCGTTTGAGAAGAACTAAGATGTATTCCATATGCATCGTAGCGAAGGCTCTAGAAGTTGACGTCTCTAAAGAAGAAATTGTAGTATAAGTGTAGTAATGTAATAAAATGTAGTATAAGTAGTGAACGATTATTTATATAATAATGTAATCCTATTTTTGTTTCCATATTTTTAAGTTTTTCGATATTAGTTTAACTCTCGTTAAAATTAGAATTTCGCATGATTCCCGAGTAATCAATAAAACGTCATAATAGCAAAGATTAACAATAACATTTTAACACTTTATCTACATTATTTTTCTTTAAACGTTCATAAAATCATTAGAAGTACAGTAAAAGAAATATTATGCTTCTCAGAATTCATTGTCTTTGCAAGTTAAAGAAGATAACTTTTTTTTTGTAAGAGTATTGAAAGTAGAAAACTTTATAAATGAGAAATTATGAAAATTCAATACAGTCGATAAAAAGAAACGATTAGCAAAGGAAAAACATCGTTAAAGATGTATTAGGCAATTACTGTTTCACTGCTCATCTGTAATGCTCCTGATTACTATGACCCAATCGACTGGAATACAGACGTAATTGCGTCCTGTTTCACATTAACTTTTAACGAGAATCCCGAGCTCTTTGTGAGAAACTTTCTCCGCTCTTTCAATAAAACATTTGTTTTCCGTTTTCTTGTTATAGTGTTCCGCGTAATCCATTGAGTACTTTAGAAGAGATACTTACCATGTAACATTAAATAAAAATTATAAATTGAGTTCGGCTATTATAAAAAGTGAAATCTCATTATTGGTTTGTAAATTGTTCCGAGGAGTTGAATAAGATACAAATACAATAGCATTTATTTATTTAAACTTATAATAGCATGATCGATAAAAACTGAACATTATTCAACATTTATTCCAACTAACAAAACCTGTTTTATGCAAATACCCTGCGTACACATAGTTGAATTGAAATATTTTACAATTTACAATGTAATTATACAGCACCGACTCACTCTCTCCACGTTACAACCGTACACCACTTAGATCAATACAATGAATATTCAATAAATAAGTAAACACACGGCATGCAAATTCGCGCGCATTAACAAACGAAATGGCGAATATCTGCATAAAAGAATTACACAGAAGGAAATAAATAAACATGTAACGCCTTGGCCTGGAAAACGAAAAACAAAGCATATACGAATAAAATCCTCGGGGGCAAAAAAGTTCATTTCTCTTCTTCAGCGCAGTCCGGCGATTAGTCTCCTTCGTCGCTATACCACACGACCTTGCAATTGACAACGGTCGCCCGCTGCTGGTGTGAATTTCTCCCCATCAGTCTCTTTCCAGCCGCCAAAAAAAGGAGAGAACCGTCGAAAAGTTCGATTTGGAAAATGGAAAAAGGGACCACCACCGTCGTCCTTTTCTCATCTCTCTCCTGTGCGCACTATTCTCGAGGCAAATAAAGCGCGACGTCGAATTTCCGCGAGTTTACCTTTTGCCCGGACTTGGCGCAGGCGCTTTATGATTTATTAAAAAAGCTTTTCCCGGTCGCTCTCTCACTCTGTCTCGTTTTATTCCCTGCAAGTCGTGCGACACTCTCGTCTGCGCTCTTCTCTTGCCGGCACCCTTTGCGCGCCTGGCCGATGCTTAATAGGATTGGAATATTTAGCGCATATACAGGCTGGGCTACGAAGGGCAGGGCCTTTGAAAAATTTTTTCTCCAATTTAATGGAATGCTTTGTAAACAAGCGGAATTGTGAAACGCTCCGCTTCCTTCGTCCTGGAAATATGGCCGCTTTTTTCGTGCCTTTCTTTTTAATTATTTAGGATGTTTGCGAGGAGAGCAGAAGGAGGGTTTATTACTTCGAATGCTTTGTAAATGGCGATGTGGACGGGCTTCGTTACGTCTTTGAAGCGAACCGTACTAACGCGGCGCGCTTTTTTTATTTCATTACACGCCGGATTTTGTTTAAGGTCAATAAAAAGGTCGAAATTGGGTCTGTACCCAGGGGTTACGTTTGTGAGAACGTAATTACGAGATTGTATAACTGCCCGGTCGGGGATAAAGTCACTTTCTATCTACTCTTATTATAGCGTTTTTAAGTAAAAAACTGATTAATTTTTTTTTTCAAAGGAATTTATATTTTGCAGTGATTACTGGTACTGTTTTTCTAAAGCAGTTTTCCTAAAGATTCGGATATATTTCATAATTGTACACTATATTTCAAATATTATTTAATTTTTCCCGCACATTAAAAAAATATATATTCTAAAGTAATTTTCTCCAACATCAAAGCTTTTTCTTCCCATAATAAAGTATAATTTACGGTCTCTCTCTCTGTCTAAGTATATTTCTCAGTACCAAGTAATTAAGCATAAAATCAATTAAACGAAATTGAAAACCGATATATACTTCTACATTATACGTTTCGAATCTTACTGTAATTCCACTAATTAACTTAATTCACATTCTATGAAAACCAGTTTCCGAGACTACATATATCTGAATTTCCTGGTTTAATTATATGGAGAGTTTCCAAAGAACGGGACAAGTTGAAATGTCGAGCGAGAGAAACTTTCCACTCGAACGTTGACGAAAAATTAAACTTGGGCTCCTTACCCGAACTTCTTTAAACAAATGCCCGCTTGCTCTCTCTTTCTCGAGAGAGCTTTCTTGCAAATTTCACCGGAACACCTACTTCTGTTCTCGGAATTTCGCGCAGTCAAAAACGTCGACGACGACGACAATCTAAATTTAAAAACAATACAATTTCGACAGCCATTCAACGTTTTATCACAAAAGATCTGTCGTAGCGTGGAACGAAAGGTATAGGCAAGAAACAATAAAAAAAAGCGGAAACTTCGCGCGCGCGTGCGATGCAATTTTTTTACGCTCGCCATAAAAGTTTTTCGCTCCGATAAAAAAGAAGCGAACGAACGCGCGCGCGCGCGGACAGAAAATTATCCTAACAAAGAAATCCCATTACACAATATAAACCACGACGACGACGACGGCTGCACTCGCCGAATAAAACAAATACATCGTCCGCTTCCTCGAATTTTATTTCCCCGCCCACCGCTCGCTCTCGGCTTCTAATCAAATAAAACATAGCCGACTTGGCCGGAAAGAAACTTCCATCTTCCTCCGACGAGACGTCCTCGCGAAAACTTTGCGGATGAATTTTCCAGTAGCACTGCTCCTACCTCTCTCTCGTCCCCACGGAAGAGAAGCTAAATAAAAAACGAGACGAGGAGAAGAAGAAAAAATATAATATCATAAGTACATTGCCGGCGCGTCGGTAAAAGAAGCCGGCAGCCACTCTCTCTCTCTCCCACTCGCACAATGGAGGTGTCTGACTGGGCGCGGAGTTGATCTCCTTAGACGGCGTTTTAAATGCATTCCGCTGTGTGCGTTTATATAAGGTCGAGACCGTGAAATGATGCTCATCTCAATTTCGACGACTTTCTCCCCCTACCTAACGCGTAAACATTGACGCGAGCAAGGATCTATCTTTCCCTTTCGGGCGTATTCTATACTTACTTCGGCCTTGTGCTGCTTACGCACGCGGCCTTCGTTCTGTTCTTCCCTCCGTGTTCTCGTGTACACAGGGAAAATAGAGGCTTAGCTAAGCTACGCGTCGTCTTTCGATTTCGCGCCGTCTGTTTTTCCCTCCCTGCTATCGATTCGAGACTCGCGGCGTGTCGATATTCAGTTAGGGATGTCAAGGTATAGAGATATATTTGGCGTTATTTGATTTTCGATGTGAAAATCTGGGCTCAGAATGATTTTTATTCGCCTGTCTGTCTCGAATAAGCGACGTGTACTGTCAAATTATTTTACATTTAAAATGATCGTACATCTTATGATACACGTCTCTAAAAATGTATTTTTCTTTATCTTGTTTCAGGTGAGTACCGCAGACTATTTTCATGCCTTGTACACCGACTATATCACACATTAGTGGTGAGTATATACGAATAACGTAATACTTTACTCGCCAACAAAAAAACCCACACGCGCGTCATTTTTAACTCCAATTAAATTTGCAGAACGCGTATAATATTCTCTACAAACTCATGCATCCTGAGAATGAAATTTCTCCCTCGGGTTTAAAATTTTTTTTTGTCCCCCACACTATTTTAACCTTTGTATAGCGCGAAAAATTAGCGCAATATCCAGCTGGACCTGAAAAAAGCTCCTCTGACACGAGCTTTACGCAATAAGGCTAACGTACAGGGTCCGGACGAATTATACCCCCGACAAAAACCTGCAGCAGCAGCGCACGCGACGCAAACACCAAAAGAATTGCATATTCCCGCGGTCCCCTGCACTCCTCGCACCTCTCAGACTATACACCCTCGTTCTCTCCTCTTCATCTACCTCATTTTTTTGTAATTCAATGTCTCGCTCTTGATGTCCCTTTTCGCGGCGCTCCCCTCCCCATACTCTCTCACTCTCTCTCCCAGGCCCTTTCAGAAAAGTTATTTACCATATTCCCGGTAATTCAAGACCCTTTTTGCGCCTCGCGCCCTCTTACAGCCCTCCCGCCTCCCGCGCCTGCGCGCGCTTTGTGTTCCACGCGCACCCGCGTCCTCTTTTTTTTCTCCCCGGCGCTGAATCCCGGCCATCCTTATACACACACACATACATATATAGAGAGAGGGTCTCGTGTTTTCCGCGCTCGGCCATTCTACTCGCGCGCTCTCTTGATCGTCAACAGTTTTCCTAATTGCTCGCCCTCTTTGTTGTTGATTATTTTTTTTGCTACGAACGCGCGTACTCTGCTGCTTTTTCCTTTCCATTTTTTGATCTCTCGCCTTTTTGAACCCTTTCGGCCACTCATTCTTGTTTTCTCGACGTTCTTGTACCTCAGCTCGATGGGCTCGCCTTGTTTACGATTTGACGGTAAAAAGTCGCGCAAACAATTGCTCTGAAGTTCCTTTTACCGCGCGGGGAGCGACCTACGAGTGGTTATAATTTGAAATTCTTTTGTGCCGGAAATAGATATATTCTCCTTTTCAGAAACGCTGAATATTTAGGTGAAATGGAGAAAAGGTCAGCGAAGCTTATACTTTGAGGAGACTGAATTATCATGTGTTAAAAGTTTAGGTGGTTGGAGAGAGAAAAATATAATAATAGCAATAACGGTGGAACTGTTTACTTTTGAGTATACAGAAGAGGAGTAAACAGTATTTTTGTTTAAATTCGTTCAGGTTCAATTTGAAACACTATGCTTTCTATATGATATTTCGAAACGTATTTTTATTAAATCAAACTATATTCTAAATAAAAATATACCGATGTTTCACTTTCAGATGTATAGAAATGTTTTCAAAAGAGCCGTCGAAAAAAAAACATATTTCCAGTTATTTTTAAATTTCTCGTTCAAATACCTGTTACTTCCGTTATATACATATATGAAATATTTGCTCTTCCAAATGAACCCCGTGGTATAAATCTTATAACATCAAATAAATACGTTATGATATCCAATCTTGGCGGCGCGCAGAAAGTTATTAAAGTTGACACAGATTTTTTGTTGACTCGGCTAAGTCATCAAAAAGATATTAAAGACCACGAGTGCGAGAGGATTTTTATTTTCAAAAAAGAAGAAAAAGAAGAAAATATAACATCCAATCTAATAATTTCCAATGTTTATCTTGGCCGCGTCCTTTGATGTCGTTCCCACTCCGGGATTTACTTGCCATCGAGTTAATAACGGCCATTACAATGGTTTCTTTGAGCCGAGTATATAATTGCACAAGTATATATTGTAATCAAATCACTGAATTCGATTTACATCTAATGTCCCGCAAAATAGCCAAACCTTAGAGTCGAAAGTGAACAACACAAAAGAAAAATTTCCATAGCAACGACACTTTTCATAAAGTATCATCGTCGCTCCTTCTACTAAAAAAAAATCACTCTCCACAAAGGCAATTTCCATTCTTCTATCGCTCAACCCTGACAGCTCGCTCATACCGCACAATAATTTCCATAATTCTCGAATGATTACCAAACCAAATATAGCCGTCGAGCGAATATATACATCATTATACTTCTCTCACCCGCTGAATCCAACCGCACATTCGCGACAGCTCGCCCCATTTATATACCAAGAAGTAGGAGGGAAGAAACGAGTGACGCACACTGCATTCTCGCGTACGGGCATTTTTCAAACGCTCGCTCGCGCGCAACAAAAGAAAGGGCTCAAACAAAGACGGGCGCGCGAGAAAAGCCCCCAATCCAGGCTCAACAGCCGCCCCCCGCGACAATATTGTCAAAAGCCACCGCTTTCGCTCGTGCGGGGAAAGCACTCGGCCGTATATATAGCGAGAGAAAGCGTTTCCGGAAAAAGGGTGTCGATTTGGAAGGGGGCACGAAACGCCTCGAGGAAATATACATCAACGTCGTTGTCTGTCAATCACAGTGCCAGCCGTGTGGTTATATGTGTATGTGAGGCAGCAGCAGCACTCACCTTCGTACGAGATCTTGTACGCGACGCTGTTATCGTGCAGCCTATAGCCAGGCGACGTTACGTTGTTCCGTCTGTTTTATGGTTTTTCCTTCCCGTCTTCTCGTCATTTTCTCAAGTGTCGCGGTGAGCGCCAGGTTAACCCCGTGCGCTCGCGAGGTACAATTTATTTTCGAGTGGTTTCTGGTGAATTACATTTTGCGGCGATGACAGTAGTAGAAATGTGTTCTCTTCTACAAGTGTGCAGTCTTTACGTATACTCTCTAAATTTTTGTCAGTGTAAAGTCAGGCACTGGTATAAAATAGTGAATATACACTATTTATTCAATGTATATATGTATATTAAAAAAAATATATTTATATCCATAGTATTTTGTAACAGTGCCCAACTTTACACTGGAAACAAATTTAGAAAGTAGTTTTATACTTTTTTAAAACTGCTATATATTTATTTATATTTATTGATATCAAGCGTTACAAACAATAATAAACATATATATAAATAGAAATAGACTTTAAACTGACCTATTTCGCGTACTAAATTCACGAATAGAACAGCTTTCTGTGACCTAGAATACAGTTACAAACATTTCATTGAATAGACATGTCGCGTTCTCTCTCGTTAAATCCCCTGCACCAACCTCCGTCTTTAATTTCTTCCCCAAAAATATAAACAACATCGCTAAATCTACACACACACATACACATCCAAAGCAAAATTGCTTGGAGAGTCAACAAGCTGTACATATAGGAAGTGCCAGGCTCTCTCGCACGTTCGTATAGCTATTTTTTCCCTTGCATGCATCCTCCGCCTTTGTGTATGATGCAGCGCGCGAGGGAATCAGGTCAAAGGATGAATAGGGTCGCCTCGTGCGCGCTGAGGAAAAATATGCGCCTGCCACGTGGAAATGAATAAAGACGCTACGTGACGGGCGAAATTTGCTCTGAGATCGCCGATAGCCTTGTTTAGCTCGCGGCGCGTGCATATAGCAGCTGCATGAAAACTGTTTGCAGCGCAAGCGCGCGCGTGATAGTGAAAAATTAATTATACGAGGCGCATAATGTTGGTCGCACGTGTGTACACTGCACTACAGTATATATTTTGAATTAATTTCTCGCGGGCTATTCATCGGGGATCCGATTAATTATGAACGTTCGGTTGTCCTTTTGCCCGTAGTGCAGTTCCATTATGTTTTATTTCTAAGGTACGCAGTTATTTTATGGACTATTTTACAGTGTTTAGCGATAATTAATGGGAGATTTAATCAGGTCACACGTCGTGTTTATCTATCCACGCATTGTACAATATTCTGCATTTTCGTATAATATTGAAAATTGCAGCATAACATAAAGATAGCAAACAAGTTTTTCGCTTTTCATTTTAAACATATCCTATTAGAGTTTTATCAATTTTCCTCCCTTGTACTCTCGCCAACTCGAAAAGTAAGCATTCAAACGGGAAACGCCAGCATTCGCAGCGGGCATTAATTAACTTTTAACAGTACCACACCGCAAATATTAAACACCCGACGATAAGAGGAAAAGCTCCCAGCGAACACAACTCTTTAAATTAATACTTCCCTTTACGCTCACTCCTCTCTCCAACAATGCAACCACCCTCTCTCGTCTTTTTACCCTCCCATCGCGCTCGCTGCGTGCAGCTAAAAGTCAGCCATTCTCTTCTCTCTCCCTCTCGCCTCTTTCTCTTTCTCCTCCAACATCCTCCTTTAATTTTGCTAAACACCGTAAGCCGAACCCATCGCTGCCGCTGCAGCAGCAGCAGTCCCGACAAAAACATAAAATTAAAACTCTTAAAGTAAAAGGGGGGGGGGCAGAGAGCTGCAGACGCAGCTGCGCGCGCGCACTGGAGTAATTAGAAAAAGCGAGCGAGCGAGTGCACATAGGTAGGTACCTATATAGTATAGAGTAAAATTTTACCCGCAGGTCTCGTCCCTCTTTGTAGACGGCCGCGCACGCGGAAATAAGGCGCGATAACGTTCGCGCCGCGTACTGAAAGCTTATACGTATACCCTAGATAAGAGCCGCGCTGGACCGCCTACACACGCGTGTGTGGGTGTATATACACAAGCGGCGACGGGAGGACTAGAGGTAATCGATCTTAGGGGTTCCTTCCTTCCCCGACGACGTCGCCGGCCTGCGGAGCGCGTTTATCTCAATCCCCGGGATCTTGAATTTGTGTTGAAAATTGGCTTAACTGCGAATTGAAAAGGAACCTTTGTGGGTGGTAACGCGTGCGCGCGGGTGAATGTGGGAGGATGAGACGAAGGTCGTTGATGCTGTAGGCGGTTAGTTGGAAGAGCTGGAGTGTGACTGGGGGATAGGTTTTTCTGGGAAATGTTTTAAATGAGGGAGGAGGTCTGTTTTATGAAGTGACGTGTGTCATTGTAACGGAGTGAAAAAGGAAAGTGTTATAGGTAATGTTATTGCAGATTTACGGAACGTTTGTGTCGTGAGAGGGATGAGGAATTCTACGAGAAATCCATATTTGAGTATTCGAAATTAAGAAAAAAATAGTTATTGATATTCCACAAGGGGTTTCAAGGTTTTATCGACATGTCAATATTTCTCAAGGAAATTTAACAGGGAAAAAGTGGCAGAAAAGCCGTCATTGATAACTACATCAAATATTAAGCTCCTAATGGCATAAACAGATTTTGCAAGAAATGTAATTAAAGAAAAGAGCTTTAATTTTAAAAGTAAATAGCTATAATTTTCGTAATTTTTAAGGTTTTAAACATTTTTCATTATTTTTGTTTATAAACTTTGGAAAAGTCACGTGTCGAAACGTTTATTCGTGTTTTCGTAACGTCTACGTCTGAATTTCTTCAAGAGTTCTTGATATATACTGGATTGAATGAGTATTAGCCAATGTTTTGATAACATTGCGGGAAAGAGTCATTTATAATATGTTTACCACGTATTCCTTACATATATCGATCGAAATTAAGTTTAAAAACTATTGTTCGCTACTCACTGATTTACTTGTTTTCTTTAATAAATTTCCTACAAAATCGTTCCATTTGATTTAACCATCAATCCTTAATAAATTATTTTTTATCAGAACCTACACACAAATTTTATATAAGTACCAGTAACCTACATATAAAATGAGTAATTATTTATATATATAAATAATGAATGCCGGTTATGTTTGAATTAAATTAGACAGCGGGTCACTCTCGCGACCCACTGTAGCAAAAAATTGCAGTAGTTGACGGTATGACTGCTACGCACTACATTTAGTCCGAGTTGGATGAGCGAATCACCATTCTTCGGCGCATGCGAGTCAGATACCACCCACTAACTGCACTCCTGATCTATTGAAGACCAGGAGTATTGCACTTCTGATCGAATGAAGACCAGGAGCAATATCTCCCCACTCGACACACATTCGTACATTCAATTGGGAATTTATCTTATAAGGAGCAACAAATTGCTTGCGAGTAGAACACGACACCTGTCGGTCATTAGATGTACCTACGCGGTAAGATATATATATATATATATATATATATA